>JAJIBD010014091.1:0-31527 GCA_021461705.1 Cryptotis parvus
GCACGGAAGGGGATGAAGAGGAAGAAGTATATGGAACAGAGAAGGGGGAAAGAAGCCTGAAACCTGGAAACGGAGTGAGGGGAGAGGATCTTTCCTTTCCCTTCATTCCTGCTAAGCTGAAAGAAGGGCCACCAGACATCTAACTTGGGACTGAAGGCAGAGGCTGGGTGCAGGTGAGCCTAAGCCTTCTCAGGGGGTGCTCTCTCACCAGCCCTGAGTTGAGCAGGCTGATTCTTCTCCCCCCGGACCCCTCCATGTAGTTAGTAGGGATAGTGCTGAGGGAACAGGGGGACCAGGCGGGTGCGTGGAGGCCAGCAGGAAAAGGACCCGTGGGATAGGAGTGTTGGTTTAGTCCCCAAAGTCGGAAAACAAAAGGCCCAAAGGGGCTTCTCAAACCCGAATATCTGCAGAGGGATTGATCATCCGAGCCGGCGGATGTGGAGCAGAGAGAGCGATCACTGAACCTGCGCCCCATCAGCCAGGCAGCGTCTAGGGGCCAACAGCCAGGCCAAAAGGAGAAGAGAATCTCATTGATGGAAGGCTTCAACCTGCCCATCAGTGGACAAGGGAAGGGCAACCCGGCAAAGGGTGGGCAGTTCAGAGTTTCTCAACATCCCTCCCAGCCTAGGGACCACAGGTGTCCGTCAGACCAATGTATCCGAATCAAGCTCTGTCTGTCAGAAACCCTAACTCTGCTTTTTAGGTCTTTGACTTAAAATCCTGACAAGACATAAGACTAGAGAGACAAAAAGGCTGGGCCAAGGCAAACTATTACTTAAAAACTGACACACAAGTCTTATTGTGCTGGAATCTGGCCCAATAAAAGATTCTGTAAGTAAGCTTCTTTTTTTTTTTCATCTTTTTGGGTCACACACGGTGATGCTCAGGGGTTACTCCTGGCTCTAAACTCAGGAATTAATCCCAGCGGTACACAGAAAATGATGGGGATTGAACCTGGGTTGGTCATGTGCAAGGCAAATGCCCTCCCTGCCATGCTAGCACTCAGGCTCCTGTAAGTAAGCTTCTAACCAAATCCTCTTTCTGCCATCCCCTTGTACTGTTTAAAGAGAAAAGGGGAGGGGAATAAGGTAGGGGGTTCAAGGAAACAGCTTTACTATAGTGATCTGTTCTCTGTACATGAAACATTACACAGACCTCTTCTCTCTCTGATCCAGGGGAAAATTCAATTGGGACAGTAAGGAGTAAATTCTTTCAGTCATTCAAAAATTCCCACAGCAATTTTTCTGTTTGTTTGGGTTTGGTGTGAGCCATATTAGGGGTGCTCAGGGCTTACTCCTGGTCCTGTGCTCATGGATCACTCCTTGTGGGGTTAAAGGGGACCATATGGGGTCCAAAGTAAGTCCTTACCTGCTATGACACTTGCTTCGCACCCCTTATGGCACTTCACCCTCCCAACCTTCTCCCTCTCCCCAAATTCTGACCCCGCTCTACTCAGCTCTCATCACTTCCAAGGGAGAAAGGTGGAAGGAAAGGCCGGGGATGGGTGGGGGGGACAGGGAGGACGGGGAAGAGGTGTCCAAGAGCTCAGCGGGAAAGGCAGACATGATTGTCCAGAAGAGTCCGCCTAGAGAGGCATGTCTTTCTGGTTTGGAGGACTTAAGTGCTCTGTCCCTTAAGGACACCATGGCTTTACAGGACATCACACAAACAGGTAGAGAGAAAAAGAAAAGACATTTCTTCATTTATCTAGTTTAGCAATTAAAAATAAGGAATATTTTTTAAAAAAGTAATAGGGGCCAGAGCGATAGCCCAGCGGGTAGGGGCGTTTGCCTTGCACGCCGGTCGGCCCATGCCGCCCAGGTTCGATCCTCAGCATCCCGTATGGTCCCCGAGCACCACCAGGAGTAATTCCTGAGTGCAGGGCCAGGAGTAACCCCTGAGCATCGCCGGGTGTGACCCAAAAAAAAAAAAAAAAAAAGCAATAGTCAAGAAAATTATCATTATTTATTTATTTATTTATTTATTTATTTATTTATTTATTTATTTATCTATCTATCTATCTATCTACTTGTCTTTTTGGGTCATACCCAGTGATGTTCAGGGGTTACTCCTGGTTCTGCACTCAGAAATTACTCCTGGCGGTGCTCAGGGGACCATATGGGATGCCGGGATCAAACCCAGGTAGGCCATGTACAAGGCAAGCACCTTACCCGCTGGGCTATCACTCCGGTCCAGAAAATTATTTTTATAAAATTACATAAGGGAAATTGGGAAATGAAGGAATTTAAAACAAAGAAAAAGTAGAAGGGAGACACACACAATAAATCCAGATGGGAAGACAGCATCCACAGCAAGGAAAAACCACCAGAAGGGGCTTACAAAAGGATATTCTCCTGCAAACTGTATGTTTCCAGTTAAGGTCAGGGGGCTAAACTCTGCTCCTCAGAACATGCCCCATGTGCCATTAAAGCATGACAGAGGTCAGCCACCTGGGCATCACAGATGTCTCCCATCACCCCACCGGAGAGGTCACCTACACTGCATGGACAGGGGCGACACAATCTCCTCATCCAAGTCATCCACATCGTCGGTCATGATGAAGTGGGCAGGGTTGGGCGGGAGCTGCCCATCCAGCTGGGGTCTATGTTGAGGGCGGCCACCAGGGTGTGGATGCGGGGTTGTTGACAATCTGGAAGCCACAGAGGATCTCGATCTGTTGCCAGCGGTGTAGACGCTCCCGCAGTGCTGCCGCCACCTCACTCAGAGCTTGCCTGCAAACAGATGAGAAGCTGAGGTCTGGCTGGCTGTGAGCCCCAGGGGAACAAGGTCCCTTCTTAGAGAACAACTTGCAGGGGCTGTGTAGAGAAGAAACACGAGAAATAATACATTTGAGAGCAGGGGTTTGCTCGCTGAGAGCTGGAGCAAGAGCCCAGTGTCCCTCTGCTGGGAGGTGGGAGGCCCTGCACACTCTCTAAGCACACGGGATGGGCATTGCAGGAGCCGGGCAGCGGGCACCTGCTTACTTAGCTGTGAGGATTTTGTGATCCACGTCATCCAGCGAAGAGCTGTGGGCCACATGGAAGGTGCCAAAGAGCGTGTTCCTCTTCTTTTTTATCTTCTCGGCCTGCGAAGATGAGGGCAGGGGGTTAGAAGACGCACAACTGTTGTCTCCCATGGTTGAGGCTCCACTTCTCACCAGCATCGGCTGCTTCAGGAAAAGGGGTGAAAGGAGAGCAGGTAAAGGAAGTGAAGGGAAGGCAGAACAGGGGAGAAAAGAAAGCAGCAATGAGAGAAGAAAAGGGGTGCGCAGACAGGACTCCAGCACCAGGACGGCGTCTGCAGCCTGGCGGGTGGCTTAGAAGAGCCTCTGTTTCTGGCCACCTCAACTGGCTTTATCTTTCTAAAAAGGGCAGCAGGGGGACCCCACACCTTCATTTCTCTCTTCAGGAAGCTTGACATTATCAGGGGCCGTATCCTCAGAAGGAAGTAGAAACCAGAGCAGATCTCTGTTCAACAGGCGGGATGAGGGAAACCAAGGAAGGACGGTCATAGTGAGGAAGGCCGGGCTTACCCCTCCTTGGCCACCAGCAGCTGCTTCTCAGCGCTCTGCTTCTTGATGTTGTAATACTGCACCTCCACCTCATGCGTCAGCTGCAGCCACTTCTGCAGGGCCTCTGGGGCATACCACGAGCTGTGGGACTCCAGCTCCTTCTCAGCTTTCCTCAAGGCCTCGCGAACCTGCGCCAAGGAGGAGTGAGTGTTTACAACCACCATGACCCCCTCCGATGACTCTGCGTGCTGTTTCAGAGTACTGTTTCACGTGAGCTTTATGACTCTCAAAGAGGAAGAAAGGGTGAGGACTAGTCTCTGTATCCTCGATGGAAGCTCAAGGCAGGACTGTCACCTATAAAGGTCACAGTCAACAGAACTCAGTGTGCAGTTGCCTGTTTCTTTCCTCTTCCCACCCACCGGCTTGCTGCCTCTTCCGATGATATGTCAGTCTCAGCTGTCTTCCCGTTCTATGGAGGCATGGGTCAGTTCAGTAAATCTATGTTCTGAGAGCTGGGATCTGTGATTGGGCCAAAAGACATCACACTGCAGAGAAAGCACTTGGAGAAGAATCAGGAAATATGGTTCTGGACACTGTTCTGTCACTCAACTACCTATAAAACCCTGTTCTTCCAACGCTGGTGGCAAACCAAAAATAAGTGTTTCCAGGGAAGTCAGCCCATGCGTTAAAGGTTCATGCCTTGCTGATAGGTGGCCCGTAAGACCCCTGGTATCACACGCCTCCAGAATATCACGGGTATGACTATGGAGGCTCTGCAAGCTGGCCTGGCCCCATGGGCACGGACATGAATGCCACCGCATGCTCGGGCCCTAGCACTGAATGGCCAGCTGGGTAGCCAGATGCTGCTGGGAAAGAATCCCCAAACCCCGCACCCCAAAAAGGCAAGATTATGACTGTGAGTCTAGTTACCTTTTCAATAGAATACTACTAACAGAAGCAATAGGGTCAGTCCTCTGGTGGCTGGGGATGAGGCTCAGTGGCAGAGAACATACCTCAAACTTGTAAGGTCCTGAGTTCAATCCCCAGCACCACTAAAATAAAGGTAAACAAGAAAGCAAACCTCTGGGTATATAAAACATTCTGTATCTTTTTTTTTTCTTTCTTTCTTTTTTTTTTTTTTTTTTTGCTTTTTTGGGTCACACCCGGCATTTCTCAGGGGTTTCTCCTGGCTCTGCACTCAGGAATTACTCCTGGCGGTGCTCGAGGGACCATATGAGATGCCGGAGATCGAACCCGGGCGGCACAGGCGGGCCGTGTGCAAGGCAAACGCCCCACCCACTGGACTATCGCTCCGGCCCCAACATTCTGTATCTTGATCTGGAGAGTGGTTATACAGTTACACAATTCAAAGCATATTAGTTGTGTACTTACAATTTGCCTATTTTATTAATCACAGTCACTATATCACTGTCTTCCTGTATATCATCGATTTGCTCGAGCGTAACATCTCAATACATCCTGTCATATGCAAGATAGCCCAAGGGCATCATCCCGCTCCAGGAACATAAAGAGCCTCAAACCATTCCATCAAGTCATGGGAATGAGGTCTACAATTGTTAATGGTATTTGGCATGTCAAATATGACACGGGTAGCTTGCCAGGCTCTGCTGTACAAGTGGGATACTCTAGTAGTAACCTCAAAACTCGAGCCACTATTGATGAACCACACAGCCGCAAAGCGGCCGTGTGAAAGCAAGCTGTGATCAGCTCTTCTGCTGGGTGGAGGTCAGAGGAGAAGGAAGTCGGATGTGGAAAATGGCAGCCCTCATGGTGTGGGGGTTCCTCTGGCTTCTTGAGAGGCTCTGCTGGGGTGGCAGGCCAGGGCTAGAACCGCTATCCCTCCCAGATGCCTATAAATGATCTTTATTTTATTAATATCCTAATAAAAGGATTAGGTAACTGTTATATTCCGTTACCCTGTATAATTAAAAAATCACTCATCCCCCGCCCCAATATTTTTTTAAAATTTTTTATTTTTACAATTACAAAGATATACAATTAAAAAGTTCATATTTGGGTTTTGGTCATACAGTGTTCCAGCACCCATCCCTCTACCAGTGCCCATCTCCCACCACCAACATCCCCGGTTTCCTCCCCTTCCCCAGCCCTCCTCCATGGCAGGTTCTTTATTTCTTTCCCTTTCTCTCTTTCTCTTTTCCTTCCCCTCCAGACTATGGATTACAGAACATACATTAAAGGGTTGTCATGTGTATCCTTTAGCCTCTATTTAATGCTCAGTTCTAGGTGGCCGCCCCAATATTTCTACGGCTCCTTTTTGCATCTACTGATTCTAGAAGATATTCTTTTTTTTTTTTTTTTTAATTTCTTTTCTTTTTGGGTCACACCCAGCAGCCATACTCAGGGGTTCCTCCTTGGCCTTGCACTCAGGAATTACTGCTGGCAGTGGTTGGGGGACCATATGGGGTGCCAGGGACAGAACCTGGGTCAGCTGTGTGCAAAAAGGCAAATGCCCTAGCCGCTGCCATTCTACCCTAGGAGCTGTTCCTCAAGGCCACACTTCAGATTCCTGACACATGAAACTCTACTGCCAGATCTAGGCGCTGCGCCTTGCCCACCCTGTCTGTCCTGCGGCACTGGGCAGTTTCTCCCTCACCCACCTGCTCCAGCTCCTCCTCCGCGTACTTCTGGCGGCTCCGCTCATTCTCCGTGCCCTCCCGGAGCTCCTTGAGCCGCTGGGCTTCCTGCTTGGCCAGATTGATCTCATCACGCAGCTTCTTCTCCAGATGAACCTTCTCCACCTCCACTGTGCGGTGCTCCTCCTGGGCCTTGTGCAGCCTGGGGGTATGAAGTGGGGATGCGACACAGAAAGCTGGAGAAGACCAGGCAAGCAAGTGACAACTGACAAGCCATGCGTGACTCATGGTTCCAAAGAGGAAGTGAGGACTCTGACACTTGCATATATTCTCCTTGTTACCTGGCTCTAACTTAGCTGCCCGTCAACAGAAACTAGTCATTACCGTAATTCCTATACTAGCTATCATTTTGCTGCCAATTCCTGGTATCTAAATCACTCCCTCTGAAGCACCCTACAGGACTGGGGAGCAATCTCAGGGGCACACCCGAGCTTGAGTCACAGCATCGCCTCCCACACTGAGCATCCACTAGTGTGGCCTAGTACCCCCAGAACCACTGTTTTGTCACTCACTGTGAAACAGTTTATCTGGGTCTGAGTATAAAACTAGCGCATCGGGTTGGCCAAGTGTAACCAGAAGTAGTCCCAGGACCCCTGAACACTGGTTGGGAGGCTCCCAAGAGTGAAACAAAAGAAAGTGTCTCATATTCTATAATCATAAAACTCCCAGTTTACAAGGTATTTCATAATGGTCCCCCTGCAGAAGAGATACTGTATCATTATTAATCTGAAAGAGACAGTAGAGCTGATAGATAAGGGGTTTTTTGAAAGAGACAGTAGAGCTGATAGATAAGGGTTTTTGCACTTGCCTGACTCAGGCTCGATCTCTGGCATCACATATGGACCCTTGAGCCCCTGAAGTGATCCCTGAGTGCAGAAACAGGAGTAAGCCCTGAGCACAGCCAGGTACTGCCCCAAAACAAACCAGAATATGAACTAGAAGTGTTGAGGCCTGAAGAAGGGAAATAACTGCAGAGAGGGAAAAAGAAACTGGGCCTGGAGATGGTCTCAAAGGGCTCCAGCTCACGAGGGACTCCTGGATTTGATTCCTGGCACTTACATGGTCCCCTGAGCATGACCAGGGACAAGCACCAGGTATGGCTCAAAAAAAAAAAAAACTGGACACGTGAACATAACTGTACCGTTTATAAATCTACCATCAAGCAATCTATGAACCCTGAGTTCAAAAGACAGAGTGATCAACTCTGCATGAAAGGACTGAAGGTCAGAAGTGGGCTAGACCAAGAAGAAAATATCAAAGTTTGATGATCTCTCTGGAAGAAGTAAAGGACTCAAGCCTCTGTCAGGGCTTCTGACCTTAACAGGAGCCAGCAAGTCACCAGGGGATCACACAAGAGGAAAAAGAATGATGGAGAAGAGAATATATTAATGTATCTTAGACTAGAAGTAGAGGATGGCCACATTACGGGAAAAGCAGGAATGGCGCCTGCCTAAACTAAATCTGCTATGACTCCTTCACTGAGGCCGCACTCAAGATCACTACTAGTGAGTTACTGAGCTGCTTAGGTAAAATAGAAGAGGCATAAACACAACTAAATTTACTTTAAAAAACCTTCCAAGTACTCAGTTGTGCGTGCCTGAAGATACATGTAATGACAGGTAGGGAGGGAAGGAAAAATGGTCAGGCAGCTAGAATACTGCTGTCAAATTTCAGTTTTCTGCCAACTTAGTTCTTGGAGAAAATATGGGTTGAGTCTCTTTAAGATACACACAAGGTGGCGCTAGAGGTCTGGCTAAAAACACGAGGGGACGCCATTTCCTACTCTTGAATACACTCTGCATCCCTGCACAACCCAGCTTCCTAAAAATGATACCATTAGGGCGGCAACTCTTCACTGAAATCATGTTCTCTCTAACAGTAGCCTCTAGACAAAAGCCAACACTATATGACATGTCTGCTTCTCTGTATAAAAGGGAGCAGCATTAACATAGAACTGAACTTCACATACTATAATAGTCCTACAGGATCTAGCAGAGATGGAGCTCAAGAAAAAGTATTAGGTGCATTAAATAAGCAACTACGTGTAAAATGTACAACCACACCATGCCTAATTCCATCACCACAGAATACTGAACATCTTGAAGGCAGTAATCAAATCAAGGAAAGCAGGCAGCCTGCCTACAAATAAGCCTGGCTCTTTTAAGGATGGTGTGACGCTGGACGAGTCTATTCCCTATATTGGAGCTTTTTAAAAAATTTTAAATGAGAATAAATTCCTTTCTGTTTCAAAGAACCATTTTGAAACCCTATAAATCCCTAACTGGAACACACATACAGCATTACTTGGACTATCTTTTGTTTGATCACACCTTAACCTTTATACTACTTCTCCAGGCCAACATTATTGTTTTGGGTGTTTTTTTTTTGGTTTGTTTGTTTGTTTTTTAGGCCACACCTGGCAGTGCACAGGACTAAAACCCTGGTCTGTGCTTAGAGATGACTACTAGTTAATAGCGGGGCAGGGGAAAACATTTGGTACCACGGATCAAAGCCAGATCAGCTGTGCGCAAGGCAAGTGCCTTACTGCCCATATGGTCTCTCTGCCCCGGCCGGGATTACTTTTATTCACCCAATAATTAAGACAAGTTCTATGGTAGCTGACGGTCCAGGCCTATTGAAGAAAGATGAGACCTCATAGCATGTGGGCCGTGGCAACTGTCAGAGGAGGATGTGTGTGTGTGTGCGCGCGCGTGAGTGTACACATGCATGGTAAGCCTGTCTCTGGAGTGGATGCAAATTTCTTCGTTGCTGTGTGTGTTTTTTGTTTGTTGTGCCAGAGAAGGAACCCAAGGCCCACACATGAGACAGGCACTCTACACTGAGTCAGATCCCCAGGATTTTGTTTTGTTTTGTTAATTTTGTAGTCGTAGGAATCAAATCCAGTGCTCAAATCCAGAGCTTATGTGTCCAAGGCAAGCTCGTGCCTCTGAGCCACATCCCTGGTCCTGTACCCAACAAAGCATATTTGTTTCTCTAAGTACTAAAGTGATCATTTAGTTCTGGGGCCTTGAAGAGAGGGAAGGCTGGGACCTTAATTTCATTCCCAAACTTGGAATGGCTTTTAAATGAAAACGTATGATTTTTAGGCAAAGAAGTATGAGGGGCTAACGAGATAGCAGTTAGCCCCATAACAAGGGACTCAGTGGCCAGGAATCAGCTCACAGATACGATTTCTCTTCCCCAAAGTCCAGCTCCTGGAACTAAATCTACTATGACTCCTTTACTGAGGCCGCACTCCAGGTATCAATATTTCTAGTTCACTGCTTACTGACATGTGACCTTAAGCAAAGTATACCTTCTCTTAGACTTCTTTTCCTTAACTAGATGATGGTGATGATGATAAGTACCTATATAATAGAGTTGTGGTAATTGAAAGCAGTAGTGGGGGCCAAGGATGTGGTCAGTGGTTAGAGGTGCATCTTGCAAGAATGAGAGCTGGGTTCAATTCCCAGCACCACAAAAAAATAAAGGCAATAATGTATTTAAGTACTTAACAATACCTAATATCTCGTAAGAAATCTTTGCTCCATTCCTTTAAAACATTTCTGGGCTGAGGCAACAGCTCAAAGACCTGAACATGTGCCTGGCACACAAAGGGTCCCGGGTTCAATCCCCAGCCTCACAGTCTCCCACACACCAGTGGCCCCAACCTCTGGGTACAACCCTGGCTCCACATACCTGGTGCCCAGAAATTAGTAAGAGCAGCATATCATTCTTACTGAAAAGCATATCATTTTTTTAAAGAGAAGCATATCATTTTTACTGAAACTTATTTAGAAAGATGTGAAGAAAGGAAAGGAGGGGAAGGTGTTCAAGACAGAACACAGGCAGCGCAGAGCGGAGAAGCAGGAGGCTCGCGGAGAGCACAGGCTGCTCTTCAACCATGACTGTTTAGGCGCAGAACCACCATTTGGGAATAAAGAAAGAAGAGAGTTGAGTCAGACTTCATTTCTTTTTTTTTTTTTTTTTTTGTTCTTGTTTTTGGGTCATGGTCAGCAGTTTAAGGCTTACTCCTGGCCCTGCACTCAGGAATCACTCCTGGTGGTCTCTGGTTACCTTATGGGATGCTGGAGATTTAACCCGGCTTAGCCATGTGTAAGTCAAGTCCTACCCACTATATTATGGCTCCAGCCCCTAGACTTCATTCCTTTTGACATGATTCATAGAAAACCTTCCCAATTACAGCCTGTAGGCTACCACCATGTTCTAAAAGATGGCCCTGCGTAGGCCTCTCCTTTTCTCAAAAACAAAACAACAAGAATTGAACATCTGTGTTGCTTCTGCATTTGCTAAGCTTCTTCATGTGAGTGTAAGGTGTCAGGGATCCTTACTATACATTCAAACTAAACTAGTAAGACTTCTCTACCCTGTTGGGGTGTGGAGGCGGGACATGGCCAGCAGTGCTCAGGCTAACTCCTGGCTCTGTACTCCAGAGCACTCCTGATGGGCTCGCAGGGACATAAGGGGGACTGCGGTCATACTGCGGTCAGGTTCATCGGGGGGACAGAAAAGAGCACTTTATTATGTCTATCTTGGAAGCAATCCGGGAGGCAGGAAGGACAGATTGACCTTTACAAGCCACTCAGTCTCTGACAAGGAAGCTCAAAACAGCTCCACATTTCTCCTTCTGGAGACAGAAATGGTTTCTGTCAGGGAGAAATAATTTCCTGTCTGACTGAAACGGCAGACACCTAGGTTTGCAACACCATGCTAGAAGGATGATGAAGCCCGCCAGCCAGCTGTCGGGGCAGGTGGCCACAGTTAGGCAGAAACAGAGACGCCAAGAGCTGGCAACACCGGCCAGGGGGGAGGCGGGTCCTACCTCTCCTGTAGGTCGTGCAGACTCTGCTCAGCTCGATGGAGGCCCTCCAGGTCCTTCATCATCTTCTTCATGTGCTCCTTGGAATACCGATTCTGGATATAGGCGAACCAGCAGCCTCCCACACCAATCACGATGGACACCACGAGCATGAAGTCCTTCAGGTGATTATGGCGCGTCACTGTCGGAGAAGAAAAGGCCTGGCACGTCCAGTGGGCCCAGCGCACCCCCCCACAGGACATCCACCGCAGCCCCTTGGCCCTCATCGATAGTCTCCTGCCCACACTGTCACAGTAAGCTCTGAACCTAGTCCGTCCGAGGCCAAGCTGGGAAAGGATAAAAGGCCTCGGAGCCAATAGGAAGCTTGTGATTTACTGTTTCCTTAGTGAGGAGTGAAGGAGAGCTAGTGCCTTCTCAGTACTTCACAAACGTCTTTGGGCTGGAATGGGTCTGCTCACCCATGTGTGGTGGACTGTCAACACTATGGGCTAGTCAGGCGTAAGGCAGTGGCTGATGACGGTGTAAACGCTTAAGACCCCAGATTCACTGGCCTACCACCTTCTACACTCCCCACCCCGAGTCCCCTGGGGGAGAAAACCCTAAGTCACCACCTCCACCCTGGAAAAACCCTTCTAAATTAAGAGAGTGCACCCTCAGCTACAGATACCACATCACCCCCACGGATAATTCCAGCACCCCCAGGGGGCGGTATCTGCCTTTCTGAGAAACAGTGATGTAAAGAAACGTTACTGTAGCTTGAGCCTGCCTGTGGGGCTGAGTTTATTGCAGGTTGCTTGAACTACTAAACTGTTCTGAATAGAAGGTTACAAGACACACACACCAAGTGAAAAAGGGCTTCTTTTTCAGGGCTAGAGCTCACAGGACGGGGTGACTTGCTCTGTGCTTGCAGAAGCCCTGAGTTCACTCCCTGGGAATACATGGTCTCCCAGGCACTGTTGGGTGCAACACAGAGTAGCATGCCAGCAAGTACCCCCAAGCCCAGTAGTATGGCTCAAATGAGAGAGGAGGAAGGGAGGGAAAGAAGGGGGAGGGAGGGAGGGAGGAAGGAAGGAAGGAAGGAAGATGGAAGGAAGGAAGGAAGGAAGATGGAAGGAAGGAAGGAAGGAAGGAAGATGGAAGGAAGGAAGGAAAGAAGGAAGGAAGGAAGATGGAAGGAAGGAAAAGAAGGGAAGGAAGGAAGGAAGGAAAGAAGGAAGGAAGGAAGATGGAAGGAAGGAAGGAAGGTTTGTCCTTTACTGCCAAAACATGTATAGGCCTTTCTCTTGTTATTCACAGACTTCTGAGCTGATGTATCTGTTTAACCTGTACATACTTGCTTCTCCTTTATTCTTGTTATAAAGCCAAAGCACGTCCACTGCCTCCCCATACACAGCCATTCCATAGGTACAACTGTCTCCACGACCAACCAAGGCCAGAACTTCCCCTTACATCTCCCTTTCCCCTGTAGTTTCTCCTGGATGACATTTAGCTTATGTTTCCTGCCATCTATTTCTTGCTGGGTCTTATGATAACTGCTGGTGACAGAATAAAGCCACTTCTGCCCTCAACAAGGTACCAGACAGCGAAAGGGAGGGAGAGTCACAGGTACAAAGCAAAAGCAAAATGTTGTAGCAAAGTTGGCTTGTTTTTTTTTTTTTTACTTTTGGGCATTGTCACACCTGGCAATACTCAGGGGTTACTCCTGGCTCTGCTCTCAGGAATTACATCTGGCGGTGCGGGGGCCAATATGGGATGCCAGAGATCGAACCCAGGTGAGCCGTGTGCAAGGCAAATGCCCGCCCGCTATGCTATCACTTCGACCCCAAAGTTGATTTTTTGGGAGTAAAGATTTGAGACTGCCTAGGAAAAGCCCAGAGAGGTATCCTAGAGATTTGGCTGGTTATCTGGAACATCCCAGAAAGGGGAATGAGACACACCTGCTGAAAAACAGTGCAATGCTGCCAAAGAGTCACGTCTGCTTACTGGGGACTTTCCCCTGTTATTTCAGTCACTGAAGGAGGAAAACAAAGTACAATCTTTTCTAAAATTATCCCAAAGCCCAAATAATTGCTTTGCAGGTGTGTTTGTTTGGTTGTTGGTTGTTTATAGGGCACACCCAGCAGTGCTCTTGGCTACTTCCATTTTGGTGCTTGGAGAGTGTGTGGTACAGGGACTCACACCCAGGTCTCCTGCACGCAAATCCCAGGCCCTAGGATGAACTGAGCCATCTTCCCAGCGTGCAGGTCTCTCTCTCTGCACCTTTCTCAGTATTCTTGCGAAAGACACAAAACACACGTGCCTCCTAAGCCAAGATTCACCACAGTAGCATAGATAAAAAGCAGTGCACACCATTTATTGAGGAGGGTTAGGACACTCAGACTCTTAGGAATGTGTCTAAGCTGACAGAGCTGCTGAGTAAAGAAACCGCAGTCACTGATTACAGAGTTGGGCTCAGGAGGCTCAGCAATAGAGTGAACCTTGCTCTGTGATGCCCTGTGTGATCTCACACACACAGACACTCATGCAGCACACACACACACACACATACACACAAAGACACACACACATACATACACAAACACAAAAATGCAAATACATACATACACTCATACACACAAACACACAAAGACACACACATACACACATACATATACTTGGAGCTTTTTTTTTGCCTTTTTTGGGTCACACCTGGCAATGTGTGGAAGGAGTTTCTCCTGGCTCTGCACTCAGGAATCACTTCTGGTGGTGCTCGGGGGGACCATATGGGATGCCGGGGATCGAACCGAACCGGCACATGGGCCGGCCGCCGCAGCAAGGCAAATGCCCTACCCACTGGGCTATTGCTCCGGCCCCACTTGGAGCTTTTTTTTTTTTTTTTTTTGCTTTTTTAGGTCACACCGGCGGCGCTCGGGGAGTTACTCCCTGGCTCTGCACTCAGGAATTACTCCTGGCGGTGCTCAGAGGGGACCATATGGGATACGGGGATCGAACCCGGATAAAATTTTCTTGAAAATAAGCCATGTGAAATCCGGACAGAGCAAGCCACATGTTATATGGTTATAGGGGACCCTATAACCATTAGGATTCCCAGCTAGAACCTCAGCTACGTGGGGTTCCTTCCTTCCTTCCTTCATACTACAAGAGTATGCACCCCACGTAGCTGGGGTTCTAGCTGGGAATCCTAATGGTTATAGGTCCCCTATTCCATATAACATGTTCTGTCCCATTATGGCTTATTTTCAGGAAAACCAGCCCATGTTGAAGCTATGCATGTATTAGAACTTCATTCCTTTTGTTGTGACTGACTAGTGCTCCATTATATGAAAATACCACTTTTATTTTCCCACTCATTAGTTGATGGGTTGTTTCCATCTTTCAGCTATTATGAGTAGTACCACTAAGAACATAAATGTACTTGTTAAAAATACCTATTTAATTCCTTAGATATATTCCTATATGTGGAACTGCTGGATTATATAACTCTATACTTAACTTTTTTGAGGACTGACTAGACTATTTTCCACATAGCTGATCCATTATATCATCACTAGAAATGCCAGTTTCTAATTTCTCTATAGCCTTGCCAAATTTTGTTATTTTGGGTTTTTTTGCTTTGCTTTTTGTTCTGATTCAGCTCTCCTAATGGCTATGAGGTGTATTTTTCATCTCTTGTACTTCTGTTCTGCTTATACAGTTAGGTCATATACAGGCTAGAGCCTTTATTAAATACACCTAGAAAATAAGGTAAGTGATTGCCGAGGTTTTGGGAGAGGAGAGATAAGTAGGGAGAATACAAAGAGCTACTCTGTATGACTCTATAATGGTACAAAAACATCTTTGTACGTGTGTCTAAACCCACAGACTATCCAACACCTATAGTGAATCATACTGGAAATCCTACGTAATTCACACCTATAGTGAATCATACTGAAAACTCTGGGTAATAATTATATGTTGATATATGTTAATAATTGTAATAAGCGCACCACTCTTACTGAGCTAGGCTATGCATATATGCTTTTGGCTTTTGGTCCACACCCAGTGTGCTCTGGTCTTACTCCTGTCTCTGAGCTCACGGATCACTCCTGGCTTACAGACCAGAGGTGGTGCTGGGGATCAAACCCAGGTCAGCTGTATGCAAGATCAGTTCCTATCTCAACACTAGTGCCAAAAGTAAAAGCATTTTATGCAGGTGTCCCTGAAGGACCTAGGACCTCAGCTCAGCCACCAACAACCATGTGTCCCATGGGCCCTTCCCACCACAGAACTTACAGAGCGGAGGGACCAAAGAGCACTGTGTCCAGGGCCTTTAGCTGCAGCTTCTGCCGATGGCTCCGGTCTGTCATCTTCAGCACTGTTCCTGTCATTGTGGTGTTGGTGACAGCTAGCCTATTGAAGCAAAGAGGAGAAGGTCAGGTTCCCCCAGTAAAATCAGTACCCATCAATCCTGGTAGGATTACCCATCTTCTCCAGGAGCTCTTGGCAATGCTCCTCTCTGAACAACAGGGCACAGAATCTATAGACCAGTGGATCTCAACAGGGAGTATGCGGGAACATGTAACTTTGGCTTTTGCTTTTGGGGCCACACCTTGCAGTGTTCAGTACTTACTCCTGGCTCTGCATTCAAGGATTATCCCTGGTGGGGTCCCCTTGTGGGGACCATATGGGGTACCAGGGATCAGACCTGGGTCAGCCACATGCAAAGCATGTGCCCTACCTGCTGTGTTATCTCTCTAGCCCCCTATGTTTGCAGGACACCTAAAAGCCTAGGCCTCTGCATCTGCCCTGGATTGCCTCTTGCAGGTCACTTCATAGATAGGGGGGGTAGTCTAAATGTGGCAGTTTATCTGACCATGTATTCTGTACTGGCTGGTATAAATATTCTCTATGCTACCACAATCATCGTGGGACTAGCTAGATCTTACCAGCATATTTGCCTGGCCACGCTGGATCTCTAAGTAATTAGACCAGAGAGAAATGCTGTTTGCCTCCAAGCAAGCAAGCATGGCTCCCCTGATAACTCAAAGGCAACTAAAATACAAAACTACCGTGAAGTAGACGAGACTCTTGTGAAGGCTTGGAAACTGGCATTAGTATTAGTCTTTGGTACAGAGACATGCCATCTCAGAAACCTCCCTTCTCTACCCTATAAGGCATTTCCAGGCAGATCTTGGCTCAAAACATTAGCATATAATAGGGCCTAGGTGAGGTGCTGGGAGAAATTACCTAAGGGCATTTGACCCTTCCTGCTTCCCATAATAGTGGGAGGTCTGAGTTGCAGGGTATAAAACCAGCTTGCTTCCTCTCTCTCTCTCTCTCTCTCTCTCTCTCTCTCTCTCTCTCTCTCTCTCTTTTTGGGCTCTCTTTTTTGAGCTCGTACCCTTCTTGGGAGTTGTCTTTGTCTCCTCTTTACAGGGCCTTAACATGTGGTGGCCGCCATCTTGGCCTACACGTAGCTGGGGTTCTAGCTGGGAATCCTAAGCACAGGGTTTTCCCTATTGCTGATTTGTATGCCTGAACCTGTGATAAGTAAAAGCCTTTTAAAACTGCATTGAATTCCTGAGTTTTTATCCATTCCCCACTGGCTCCGGAGGTAGAAGGGAACTCACTTCCCGGCACTGTTGGGGACTCCCGCGGCGATCCCGGCACCCCTAGTTGTACCAAGAACTCATTCTGCATGTTCAGCATGTCCAAGTATTCTACTTTCTAAGGCTTATCCATGCCCAATTATAAATTTTCTGGTGTACTTTTCCATCTGGGAATTATTTACTATATATCTGATCCCATGTTTCACCATTTTAAAATCTAATCTCCAGTCTAGCTCAGCTCATAATGTCATACCAAATGACCAGTGATTCTGGGTAACTCTGAAGTATTCTAATCCTACTCCACTGTCATTAAATAGAAGCCTACTGATGAGAAAACATGAATTAGTCTTGTTTGTCTGTATTTTCAGTCACTGCAGTTTACTCCCAGATTATTATAATTTTATGACTTTCAATAATATTGTAAATGATAACTCTAATAAGAGAGAGTATGTAAACAAGAAAATGACCTGGGGAAAATGACTTTGTTTCTCATCTGCTGAAACATAGCTGGAACATGGGGAAAAAGCTTCTAAAATACACGACTGAAAAGGTACTGCTTGGGTCCTATAATTGAGCATTTTCTGTTACACTACTCCAGAAAGTGGGTACTTTCTTTCTGATACAAATCTTTGTTTCCTGGTTGAAAGGCTGCCTCTGGCATTGCACTGTGAGCTTTATACTGCTGCCTGGGTACGCGGGTGCCACTCTCCTCTCTAGCTCTGGGAAGCAATCATACCCTCGTCCATAAGAAGCAGAGAGGCGCTGACATCTTGGTGGGGTGGGAGTGACAGCACAGTGGTCACGTGATCTAGTTTCTGGACCCAGACTCATCAGTGACTCAACTGCCTCATCATAAACTGCTTGGCTTGGTCTCTCCCTTCAGGCTTCAGATTTCTTCTATATACAGGTAAAGTGTGTGTGTGTGCATGTATATATATATGTATATATATACATATATGTATGTATATACATATATATATCACATATATAAATATATATTTCATATATGTACTATATATAAAGTATATAGAACTACAGCCTATCACAGCCTGGCTCACGTGGCCGCACAGTTCATCAATAAATGCTGGATTTAGAGATGACTACAAGAGTATGCTACCCACATGGCAGAGCCTGGCAAGCTACCCGTGTCGTATTTGATATGCCAGATACCAGTAACAATTATAGACCTCATTCCCATGACCTGATGGAATGGTGTGAGGCTCTTTATGTTCCTGGAGCAAGCAGCTGCCCTTGGGCTCTACTAGCATGAGACAGGATATATGGAGATGTTACTGGTGCCCACTCGAGCAAATCGATGATGAATGGGGAAGACAGTGATACATATATATATATAACATATATAAATATATATTTACATATATGTACTATATATAAAGTATATAGGACTATAGATGGGTAAAGTTAGATGCTTCTGACAAGCTTGGAAATTTTTTTCTTTAATTTTTTTTCTTTTTTGGGTCACACCTGGTGATGCTCAGGGGGTTACTCCTGGCTCTGCACTCAGGAATTACTTTTGGTGGTGCTAAGGGAACCATATGGGATGTCAGGGATTAAACCGGGTTGGCCACATGCAAGACAAAAGCCCTCCCTGCTGTCCTATTGCTCCAGTCCCCAAACTTGGAAGTTCTCAAGGCTCTTCTCTATAGCATTTCTCATTGTGTAGAACTAGTTGTTCTGTCCTTATGCAAATTGTAGAACTGTGTCATCATTTGTAGAGTCCATTTCTCAAAGAAACCTATGAACTGAAATGCTACCTACTTTCCAAGAAAGAGAAAAGAAATGAAAATGGATCTTATTTATTTGTTTCAGGGTGTTGGGGGCCACACACAGCAGTGCTCAAGGTTTATTCTCAGCTCTGTGCTCAGTGGTTACTCCTAGGGTGCTAAGACTACGCAGGGTCAGCCACATGCAAGGCAAATGCCTTAACCCCCATTACTATCTCTCTAGCCCCTAGGATCTTGCTCATTCTACATATTCTGTCTTGTCGTAACAACACCATTTTATTTTACACAGAACCTCATTTAGTCATGAGAACTCTAATAATAAAGCTATGGAGTGACAGCACAGTGGGTAGGGCACTTGCATTCGCCAACCCGGGTTCGACTCCCCAGCATCCCATATGGTCCCCTGAGCACCGCCAGGAATAATTCCTGTGTACAGAACCAGGAGTAACCCCTGAGCATTGCTGGGTATGACCCTAAAAGCAAAAAATATAAAAATAAGTATATATATATATATATATATATATATATATATATATATGGATTTATTTATTTATATATCATCTAAATATATTTTATATATTTATATATCTGGTTGCTTCAAGAAGCAACCAGATGCCATTGGGCTACACTGGCACGTGATAGGGTCAAATGGAAATGTTACTGGCGCCGCTTGAGCAAATCGATGAATAATGGGATGTCAAGTGATCAAGTGAAGTTATATATCATGCCAAATGACCCAATGATTCCAGGTAACTCTGAAGTACTATATATAGCTATAGTATATAGTGCCACTTTGTAGATAAGGAAACGACTCAGTTGGAGTGACTTGCCCAAAGTCACAGAGCAAGTTAAGTGGCAAAGCCAGTAAATGAATTTAAATCAGCTAATTCTTCCCATTAAACTGTGCTGCCCATGACAGACCTAACACTACTGCACACCTAACGCATATCCCTACATGCACTGCACATGCCAGATTTCCGTCACTCTGGTGCCATTGTTAATTGCCCTACTCTATGAGCAGCCTGGCCAGGACTGGTTTTGGACAGAGTCTTAGTCACAGAGAGAGCTAAATGAGTTCAGGACCTGAGAACTGACTTCTTATGTTTTACGGTTTTAATCTAACCCCTGTTAGCCACTTGTTAAGATGGAATGGTCCAGATAAGGAAGGTTATACTGCTGCTTCCATCAGTAATGAGAAAAATACAGCGTCATGGTCGATTATCTCTCTTCTAGGATTCCTCAAGACAGAATTAAGACCTAATGCCTCCTTTTCTCCTTATGATCCACAAGAGATCATAGCACTTGATACGTGCTTGATAAAATCTATTGAAACTAAACGAACTTTGCCAGGAAGCCTATCATTGTCAACTACACGGGCAACACATTGGAAAAAGCAGGATGCTTAGGGCAGTTTAATCATCTATGTACAATAGTACATAGTTACAAGACTGATATATAAGAATAAGATATCACACATAAAGAATTGAGTAGCATACCTGACATGCCATCTTAAAAAATGGCAACAATTAATACCATCATTTTGACTGACAAAATAACAGCGATAGACACAAATACCCCACCACACTTTATAGTAAATATACAACAGATGTGAGAGGAGTTAGGTAGGTAGATTTTACCCTGGAAAGTGTGGCCTGGAGGCAGATCAGTACCTTTTCTGTACCCCCAAATGAGAGAAAACAGAGTCCTCCTGACCTCGGCATGGCATGGCCACTGAGCTGAAGCTTCCGGAAGGTCTCCCTCATACTGAGGCAGCTCCACATATGTGATAAGCCACTGCACAACCTCATCCACGGTCCAGTTGTACACTGAAAATACAAAGAAAGTTATGACTCAAAAAGCCAAACACTGCACTAATTGTCACAGTTATACCGATCTTAAAATCCACCATACGCTTATGCATTTATTTATTTATTTTTACTTTTTGGGTCACACCTGGCAATGTTCAGGGGTTACTCCTGGCTCTTCGCTCAGGAATTACTCCTGGCGGTGCTCAGGGGACCATATGGGATGCCGGGGATCGAATCCAGGTCTACTGCACAAGGCAAACACCCTACCCACTATGCTATCGCTCTGGCCCCCTGACTCTGAACTCAGGAATTACTCCTGGCGGTGCTGGGAGGACCATATGGGATGTTGGGGATTGAACCTGGATTGGCCATGTGCAAGGCAAACTCTCTTCTTCCCGTGCTACCACTCAAGCCCATGTTTATGCATTTAATGTCTCTTTCTCTTCCATAAAATCCTAACTATGAAAGGAGTCTACATAAATCTATTTGAATAAACCACTACTGTGATTAATGGTAGACCAGTGGTTGGGGCCAGAGAGATAATATGGTAGGTAGGGCACGTGCCTTGCACACAGCCTACTCGGGTTCAATCCCTGGCATCCCATGTGGTCCCGAGAACCACCAGGAATAATTCCTGAGTATTGCTGGCTGTGGCCCAAAACCTCCCAAAATTCAAAAATAAGAGTAGATAAGTGGTAGGTGGTCAGAGGAGTATAATGAACTGAAACATAATGAACTTGTTTTAGAGAAATGAAAAGGCCCTATATCTTACTGTGATAAACAGGGAATGCATTTTATGAAAATTCATCATGGGGCCAGAGTAATAGTACAGCAGGTAGGGTGTTTGTCTTGCACGTGGCGAACCCAGGTTCAATCCCGGCATCCCATATGGTCCCCGAGCACCACCCGAGTAATTCCTGAGTGCAGTAACCCCTGAGCATTGCTGGGTGTGACTCAAAAAGCAAAAAACAAACAAATAAAAATACGCATAATATTATATTTAAAATAGGTATTATATTCTGCATATAAATTATTCCTCAATAATGTTGAATGTAAGAGGTTATTTTATTGCAAATGTGACCAGAATAGAGAATGAACCATGCATCCATCCATTTGACTCGCATTCACCTGGGACCCACTTAATGCCAAGATGCCAGGAAGTTCTGTCCCACTAAGGAGACTGAAAACTAAGCCACATCAGTGGATCTTGGATTCGGATGAAGAAGTATACAGAGAGCAGAAATAGCTGCTGAGGGGGTCAGACATGATGATAAGCTGCAACATAAAGGATAAGGG
The DNA here is from genome assembly GCA_021461705.1 of Cryptotis parvus. NCBI lineage: Eukaryota > Metazoa > Chordata > Mammalia > Eulipotyphla > Soricidae > Cryptotis > Cryptotis parvus. The sequence goes on from JAJIBD010014091.1 coordinate 21,464, forward strand.
GGGCACTCACCTAAACTATTTCATGATTGTCCTACATAGCTCCTAGGGCTCACTCACACATGCAGGGGGCCATGCTGGTCAGACTTTGAGCTGGGATTTGGGCTCCTCAACCCATTCCTACACCTCCAAGTTGGTAAGCGTGGCTACGAGCTCCCAGCCACCATGGCCAAAAAGCCGGAAGAGGGACACTCCAGACAATCTTAGACAATAATGGAATTTAGGACCAGGTCCTTCCCTGGATCTTTCACATTTATACACTGTAAAGATCATTGTACTTCCAACAAACTGGAAAGGTTATGGCGATGGTGCACTATGATGTCACACTAGAACTCACTATTGAATATGCACATAGAGACATCATAAACCATTAATATTTGTAGGGCAAGCCACAAAGTGTAAGACAGGAGAGAGAGAAATACAGGGACAGAGAGAGATAGAGAGAAAGAAAATGCACCTGCAATAGAAGCAGGCTGGGGGTAGGTGGGGGTGGTGTTTGGGCTGTGGGTGGTGGGATGGGGCACTGGTGGAGGGATGGGTGCTTGAGCACTGTATGACAGAGACCCAATTATGAACATCCGTGTAATTGTGTATCTCACATGGTATAATAAAATTTAAAAAATTCATGATGTATAAGAGGAAGCCAACTGATAAAAAAATAAATGCATAAATTGAGATTGATCTCATCTCTTCATGTTCTGGGATTTTGTTTCTGTTCTCACTCTGGATAGTATATTAGGAGGAACATGATTTGTTTCTGAGTGCCTGCATCATGGAGCCTGGCAAGCTACCCGTGTAGTATTTGATATGCCAAAACCAGTAATAATAATAGACTTCATTCCCATGACCTGAAGGAACGGTTTGAGGCTCTTCATTTTCCTGGAGCGAGGCGGAGGCCCTTGGGCTGTACTAGCTCGGGAACAGGGACAAATGGAGATGTTACTGGTGCCCACTCGAGCAAATCGATGAACAACAGGAAGACAAGTGACAAGTGATGATTTATTTCACTAACTGAAGTTTGATTTGTCTATAATATAGAATGTATGGAAGGGGAAAATAAAACTGAAGGACTAGGGAAATAGTTCTAATGACCAACTTGAATGCTGTGCATACTGGGAACCTTGGTTCAATTGCTGGGAACAAATGCTTCCCTGAGCACCAGTGAGAGACACTCCTAAGCACAGAGGTGGGAGAGGACCTGAGCACTGCCAGGTGTGACCCAAAACTAAAAAAAAAGAAAAAACTGAACTGAAGGTACAACATATTTTTAGATTCACTATTATTTATATTTTTTAAATTATTTTAATAATATCCATCTCAAGCCCAGGTATGCCTGATCCAGAGACTCAGAGACACGGGGTAGAGCTACCACTGGCTCTCCCTGTGCCAAGCTGATCATGAGGCACCCAGGAGGGAAGGTGGGTTCTAGCCCTGGCCGCCATCCCAGCAGAGCCTCGCAAGAGGGTCCTCTGGACCCCCCCACACCATGAGGGCCACCATTTTCAACATCCAGACTCCACAACTCGTTGGAGTTCCACCCAGCAGAAAAGCTTCTTTTCCTGTTTCACGCGACGCAAAAGCAGCTGCACGGTTCATCAATACATGCACAAAATGTGGAGGCTACTACAAGAGTATCTCACCTGCACGGCAGAGCCTGGCAAGCTACCCGTGTCATATTTGATATGCCAAAAACTAATAACAATTATATAGTAACAATTATAGACCTCATTCCCATGACCTGAAGGAACGGTTTGAGACTCTTCATGTTCCTGGAGCAAGCAGTTGCCCTTGGGCTACACTAGTATGTGACAGGATGTATGGAGATGATACTGGTGCCCACTCGAGCAAATCAATGAACAATGGGAAGACAAGTGATACAAGTGATTTTAATAATATATATTTATATTTTAGTTGTATTTTTAAATTATTAATATCTTCAACTTTATTATACCACTATGAGATATGGTTACAAAGCTGTTCATGATTGGGTTTCAGTCATACAGTGTTCTAGCACTCATCCCTCCACCAATGTCCCCAGATTCCTTCCCTCACCTCTCCCCCTCCCTAGCCTGCCTCTTTTGGCAGGCACTTTTCTTCTCTCTCTATCTCTCTCTCTCTTTCTCTCTCTCGCTCTCTCCCCTCTTACATTGTGGCTTGCAATACATACAGTTAGGAGTTATCATGTATATTCCTTTGCCTATATTCAATGCTCAGTTCTAGTCTGAGCATTGTTGCCCGTGTTGGAAATTGTTACCATTTCCAACAATTATTAGCACACTGGTCCCTTTTCTGTCTCTGTCTCAGACAGACATGGGGCAGAGCTGCTACTGGCTCTCACTGTGCCCAGCCGCTCATGAAGTGCCTGGGAGGGATGGCAGGTTCTAGCCCTGGCCCGCCACCTCAGCAGAGCCTCACAAGCCAGACGACCCCCCACTCCATGAGGACCTCCATTTTCCACATCCAGACTTCCCCCTCGTCAGAGCTCCACCCAGCAGACCAGCCTATTACAGCCTGGCTTGCGGCGGCTGCAAGCGACCGCGCGGTTCATCAATAAATGCTGGATTCTGAGATGACTACAAGAGTATGCTACCCGCGGCAGAGCCTGGCAAGCTACCGTGTCGTATTTGACATGCCAGAGACCAGTAACAATTATAGATCTCATTCCCATGACCTGATGGAATGGTTTGAGGCTCTTTATGTTCCTGGAGCAAGCAGGTACCCTTGGGCTTTACTTGCATGAGACAGGTCATATGGAGATGTTACTGGGGCCCGCTCGAGCAAATCGACGATGAACGGGAAGACAGTGACAGTGACAGTGGTCCCTTCTCTATCTTACCTGGCCTGACTCCCACTCACTTGTGGCAAATTCCAACCACTGACAAGCCTCCTGGTCCATGCTTTCCTGGCCTTGGATATTAGTCTCATACTTTTTCTTTTTAATATCCCACAAATGAATATAGTCATCTGTATCTGTCCTTCTCCTTCTCAGCACGATACTTTCCATTTGATATCCATATTAAGACAGCTACTAGTACCGTGCTGGAATGGGCCTGCCTTAGGCTTCCTGGTCAGCCAGTCAGTCACACAGAGCCAGCCCTTTCAGGAGCAGCATCTATTGCTCTCACCTCTCCGCTGGTCTTCTCACACTGCTTATGGACTTGGTATACAGCATCTTGATACAGAATATGGTGGGTTATCCCCACACACCCATTCTCTTAGATATAGCTGCTAACCAGAGCTGAGAACCACAAATAGCTATTTAATTACAATTAAGTTAGTCTTAAAATTCAGTTCCTCAATGGCATTAGCCACACATTTTAAGTTCCCAAGACCTGGATGTGACCAGTGGCTTCCGTACTGGGCAGCATGAATGACAAAGATTCCCAAAGGAATGATAGGAGATTCCCACCACTGTGGAAAATTCCACTGGAGAAATTGTTCGCTACCAAAGTCTTTCTAGTCTATATTTTACTTTAACCTAAAAGTTAAAAACAAAAGTGTATTCTAGGTGCATGTGTTTGAATACACAATAGTACTTAAAACAACTCAATCGTAAGGGTTTATGTTTATACCTGTGCCACAAAAATTATGACTGTACTGCATACAAAAGTTATAATGGAAGAAATTTGCATGAAACTTTAGGCCCTATTATCCCTCACATCAGCAATATATCTCAAATTTCAAAATTTTATGCAAAGAACCCCAAAGACCAAAATTGAGTTTTTAGACAAAATAAGCATTAATAATTGCAAACTAAAGTTTCCAGACAAACGTTACTCACTAAAAGATGTAAACCACGGAGCTAAAGCTACATCCCCCAAGGCTGTAATAATATCATGAGCACCTATTAGGATATGAAGTAGTAATTTTAAAAAACCCTAGAGTAGGCATTTTGTTTTGGTTTGGTTTGGGTTTTTGGCCACACCCAGCTCAAAAGAGTGTCAGGGGTCAAATCTGGGCCAAGGCACACAAAGCAAGTGCCCTACTCACTACATTCTCTCTCCAGCCCCAGGAGTGTTCAGTTTTTAACCTTAAGCATCCACTTTCTTTCCCTTTGTCACAACAGGAATCTGAAACAAGGAGAAACGCCTCTCCAAATGCCTAGGTCAATGCTCCAAGTATAGTTAAATCAGCCTTCAGGCACAGAGTAAGCAAAGCAGCTAAGCCAGTCGGGCACGTTCTATCCTCCAGCCGTAGTTTTCTGTTTGGGATGAGTAACGTAACCCAAGGTGAAGCTAAAAGACTTGAATTCCATGGGTTTTGTTTTAATGGGGGCCAGAGCCAGCAGTGCTTGGAGGGGACCACCACCCCCGACGAGCTACACTATTAGTACTTGGGGATGGTGAGGTGCACAAGGCGCGTGGAATGAAGGTCGGGGGCTTAGACATTTAGGAACCTGCTCTACCACCAGAGCCACATTTTTGGCTCTGAACTCAATGATTTTAATTGAATTCACTCTACCACTACCCTGACATCTGTATGAAATTATGATGACAGTAATTTAGCTTAACTAACAGTAATATAATTATGGATAATTTTCACGGTGCCTATAACACGGTACTTTGCCTAGTCTGCCACTTATATTAACTCACTTCTCTTCCTAATTAGCAGAATGGATCCAGTACCAGTGAATGACATTCCTTTTGAAGGGAAAAGAAGGGTGCCAAGGACCAAAGCGAGGGTCTCACACGTGTAAGGCATTCTAAAAGGCAAATTACTGAAAGGCTATAGAACTTTCCCAAAGTGAGACAGCTAGGACTTTGCTAGGGAAAGTCAATATTTACACTCAAGTGGTCTGCTGCTATATATCCTTAATGCTGGAAGCTTTCATACAGAGGAACTCTGAGCAAATTTCCATTTTGTGCAGCTAGTAAACTTGCACCTGTTTATTTCAAATATAAAAAAATTTTCTGGGGGCCAGGCGCGATGGTACACAAGTGGGCGCTTGCCTTGCATGTGGCACTCCCGAATTCGATCCCCAGCATCCCATTTGGTCCCCGGAACAATGTCAGGGGTAATTCCTGAGTCAGAGCAAGGAGTAAACCCTGATCATTGCCAGGTGAGACCCACTCCCCTCAAAAAAGAAAAGAGTTTCTGTTACAGCAGAATTCAATTTTAACTGAAATAATTACTGAGTGATCATTTAAAACATGGCAAATCTTATCTTATCCTTAACATCAGGATAAGATTGACCTCCTATCATGAACAGCTTCACAATTCTATAATATTATGGTTTTTCAAATTGATCATCATAAAAACAAGCCTTTTAAATTAATTTAATATTGTACAGTATTTAGACATATCAGTAACAAATTTATCGCCATACTTTGTAGAGAGTTAACAATAAAGGAACAGAGATGTTAATATGCAGAAATGTTTTATCCCAGTGAAAATCAAGCAACATCATGATACACATTATACACACCCATTTCCATAATAGCTTGAACGCATTATTGACGTCCAGTAATGCAGCCGTGCTGAACAGAAAAGAGGCTTAAGGCAACTGAGTTTCCAAAAAAAAAAAAAAAAAGTATAATTTTGTTGAATCTAAGTTTGTCTTTATTTATGGTATAAATCTGCTTTTGCTTATTTTGTCTACAAATGTCATATATCAACTTGAGCTTTAAGTTTATACATATTTAAGTAATATAATGAAAGGGAATCTAAGTTGTCGCTGCGAGATAATTCACGATAAATTATTTTCCTTAAAAGGAATTTGTACATTCTTAAGTTTAGAAAACCACTGTGCAGAGCACCAGGAAGCCAAAAACATTTTGAAGAAGAATGAAATAGTCACCGTTCTTGTCAATTAGGGTCTATGTCTTTACCAAAATCTGCTAACTGTTCTTGTTCTATCGGATTTCCCTTTAGTAGTCAGAAAACATATAAACCATGTCAGGGAACCATGTCTGTTTATTTTTGCCCATTCGTTTTACTGTTTCTAAAATAGTGCTTTGTATATAGCGGTATCAATAAAAATGTACTCAAAAAAGAAAAATTCCAAAAAATGTTCTTAGAGAGGCCAGAGCAACAGTAGATATGGTACTTTCCTTTCAAGTAGCTAACCTGCAATCCTTGGCACCCCAGATGGTCCCTAGACCCACCAAGAGTGATCTGAGTACAGAGCCAGGAGTGAGCCCTAAGTACCACTGTATGTGGCTCAAAAAAAAAAAAAACCAAAAAACCAGTGCTGGCACAGATGTGGGGGAGAAAGGAACTCTCATACATTGCTGGGAACATCAACTGGTACAGCCTTTTTGGAAAACAATATGAGCATTCCTCCGAATGGGAGAAATTGAGCTCCCATTTGCCCCAGCCATACCACTCCTGGGAATATACCCTCAGAGGCCAAAAACACACAGCAGAAACACCATCTACACTTTTATGTTCATAGCAGCACTATTCACAACAGCCAGAATATGGAAACAACCTGAGTGCCTGAGAACAGACGATTGGATAAAGAAACGGTGGTACATCTACACAATGGAATACTAGGTGGCTGTTAAAAATGAAGTTATGAAATTTGCCTATAAATGGATGAACATGGAGAGAATCATGCTGAGCAAAATTAGCCAGAGGGTAAAGGACAGATATAGAATGACTACATTTATTTGTGGGATATAAAAAAATAGGATGACACCAATATCTAAGGCCAGGCTAAACATAGATCAGGAGGTCTAGTTAGTGGGTGGAATCTACTGCAAGTGTGTGGGAATCAGAGGTTAGGTAAGACAGAGCAGGGAACAGTGTACTAATGATCGTTGGAAATGATAAAACCAACATAGAACTAAGCAATGAATGTAGGCAAAAAGGATATACATGATAACCCCTAAATGTATGTATTGAAAGCCACAATATGTAGGGAGGAGAGAGAGAGAGAGAGAGAGAGAGAGAGAGAGAGAGAGAGAGAAAGAGAGAGAGGGGAGGTAAAGAGCCTACCATAGAGGCAGGATGAGGGGAGGAGGGGGGACCTGATGATATTGGTGATGGGAGGTGAGCACTGGTGGAGGGATGGGTATGGTGGAGGGATGGGTACTGGAATACTGTATGACTGAAACATAAACACAAACATCTTTGTAATTGTATATCTCATGGTGGTATAATAAAAAATTTAAATGAAACAAATAAGATAGTATGACAACAAAGTAATCATATCCTTAGACAAATGTGTGTGTGTGTGTGCGTGCGTGCATGCATGCGTGCCATGAAGCATGCTTAATTATTGCTCGGTTAAATTTCTTTCAGACCAGGATAAATCCATTAACAAGAGCTATGTTAAAAATACAATGATTTGGTAAAAGAGGAATGACAGTGCTAGGTGGTTACAGGAGTGCTGAGTGTAAGAACACAACAGCCATTATTACTAAAAGTGAATACATGTGTGTAGAGCTACATCCATACACACCACAAATGTGTCCATGTGCTGTGGTCTGGGTATACGGTATTTGGCACAGGGACATGAACACTGATGCTGAGACACAGACAGGCACCAGTCTGTAAAGGTCAGAAACATCAGCCCCATGCTGCCAGGGGAGCTCTGCCATCTCCTGCACAAAGCGACCTTTCTGCTGCCATGCGCTGTGGAAAGAAGGCCATGTTTTTTGTTGCTAGAAAGGCCTGAGGCCAGAAGTGCTGCATGGGCCTTTTGTCTACTGGGAGGACGCCCTGATGCAAGCCTGAGCACAGGCCCTTGGCAGGCAGGGACTTGACCACATCCTCCCTTGCCCTGGAGAAAGGCAGTGATCATGCTGATCAGGGTTTCACAATTTCTGTTCCACTCACATTCTCAACAAGGTAACTTTGTTGTAGCACGCTGGCCATGCCCTGTAGAGTGCTTAACAGTATGCCCTGGCACCTACCCTCTAGATGCCAGTAGCATACTGCCAGTCATATCACTTGTTACTTGTCTTCCCTTTGTTCATTGATTTGCTCAAGCGGGCACCAGTAACATCTCCATACATCCTGTTGCGTGCTACTGTCGCCAAAGGGCATCTCTGTTGCAGGACACCTAAGAGCCTCTGCATCTGTCCTGGATTGCCTCCCTGCAAGTCATTTCATAGATAGGGGGTAGTTTGAATATGGCAGTTTATCTGACCATGTATTCTATACTGGCTGGTATAGATATTCTTTCATGCTACCACAATTATCGTGGGACTAGCTAGATCTTACCAGCATATTTGCCTGGCCACGTTGGATTTCTAAGTAATTAGATCAAAAAGAAATGCTGTTTGCCTCCAAGCAAGCAAGCATGGCTCCCTAATAACGCAAAGGCTAATAAAATACAAAACACTGTGAAGTAAAGACAGACTCTTGTGAAGGCTTGGAAAAATATTTAACTGGTATTAGTATAGTCTTTGTTATAGAGGCATGCCATCTCAGAAACCCCCTTCTCTACCCTATAAAGGAATTTCCAGGCAAATCTTGGCTCAAGACATTAGCATCTAAAAGGGCCTAGAGAAATTACCTGAGGGAATTTGACCCTGCCTGCTTCCCATAAAAGTGGAGGGTCTGAGTTTCCGGAGGATAAAACTAGCCTGCTTCCTCTCATGCCCTCTCTCTTTTGGGCTCTCTCTTTTGGGGTTCGCACTCTTTTTTTTTCTGCACTCTTCTTGGGTCGCTCTTCCCCTTTCTGCTGGAGTCTTATCTTTGTCTCTCCTCTCCAGGGCCTTAACACATGGTGACCGCCATCTTGGCCCACACATGGCTGGGGTCTAGCCGGGAATCCTAAGCACAGGGCTTTTCCTATTGCTTATTTGTATACCTGAACCTGTTATGAGTAAAGCATTTTGAAACCTTGCCAGATTCCTGAGTTTTTATCCATTCCCCGCCCGGCTCGGAGGTAAAAAGGGAACTTCGCTTCCCGGTGTTGTTGGGGACCCCAGCGGCTCCCAGACACATCTCCTTGCTCCAGGAACACAAAGAGCCTCAGACCATTCCTTCAGGTCATGGGAATGAGGTCTATAATTGTTACTGTTTTTTGGCATATCAAATACAACTCAGGTAGCTTGCCAGGCTCTGCCGTGCAGGTGGGATACTCTCAGTAGTAGGTTCTCATCTTGTGCATTTAATGATGAACCGTGCATGGCTGCGCACAATGGGGGAGAGATGGGCTTTTCTCTTGGGTGTAGTTCTGATGAGCAGCGGAGCCTGGATGTTGAAAATGGCAGCTCTCATGGTGTGGGGATTCCTCTGGCTTCTTATGAGGCTCTGTTGGGATGGCGGGCCAGGGCTAGAACTCGTGTTCCCTCCCGGGTGCCTCATGATCATAAGGGAGAGCCTGTAGCAGCTCTGCCCCGTGTGTCTGAGTCTCTGGATCAGGCAAACCTGGGCTTGAAATAGTCTTTGCTATAGGGTGGGACTCCTGACAAGCAGAGCTTGAGATAGGCTTTCTGACAAGCTGTGGAGTCCGGATGTTGAAAATAGTGACAACTGTACTGGGAAAGAAGTCTTTCAGAGCTCCACTGTCGGGGAGCCGCTGGGGTCCCCCAACAGTATCAGGACAGAAGTTCTCTTCTACCTCTGAGGCCACCAGAGGAACAGATAAAAGCTCACAAGTCCAGCAAAGTTCCAAAAGGCTTTTAATAGCACAAAAGCTCTACCACCAAATCATATCAATGAAAAAAAAAAAAGGCTCTAGATGCTGCCGAACATTCCATGGGAGATGAAATTGCCCTGGCTGAGAATCACTTTACATTACTACATTAAATGAAGCAGAAGGCCAATAAGAGAGTCACTCGACTCCAACAACAGTCACCTCTTCCTAGCTAAACCTCTTCCATAGCTAAACTAATGGGGAAGGATAAGGGCTTCAGAATGCCAGGCAAATCCTCAAGGAAGTTGGTTTTTTGTTTCTGTGTCTTTGAGGTGGGAAGGAAGAAGTGGAAAGGAGAAGTGGAAAGCAGTGGAAGGAAGTAGTGGGAAAGAAGGAAGAAGTGGAAAGAAGGAAAAAGTAGAAAGGAGAGTGATGGAGGGCCCGAGAAACAGGATGAGGGTTAAAGTGCAAGGGTTAAAGTGCTTCCCTTTCATGCAACTTACTCAGGTTTGATCCTCAGTACTACATATGGTCC
>JAJIBD010014092.1:0-32813 GCA_021461705.1 Cryptotis parvus
CAGCTTTTGTCATACGTATACAATTGCTCTGAAACTTACTGTCAAGTTAGCTTTGATATTTACATTGTGTCCTTTATTTGGTTATTATTAATCTAACGTTCCAAAGCTACCACACTAAAGAATGGCTTTCAATGATCCCATGTAGCTTAAAGACTAGTCAAAATAGTTAATATAGAGCTGGAGAGATAGCACAGTGGATAGTGTGCTTACCCTGCATGAGATCAACCGGGGTTTGATCTCTGGCCCGATATGGTCCCATGAGCCAGGACTTATCCTAAGTGCAAAACCAGGAGTAAGGAAATGAGCACCACTAGGTGTCAGCCCAAAAACCAAGGAAAAAGTAATTAAAATAAGCCAATTAAAGTCTGCCTTAAGATTTTTTAGTTCCCAAGATAGACTTTCTACTTAATCAAAGGAATCCAACAATTACTCACTATCCCCTTAAATAGCTTTTTTTCTGTGCAGTTTTTACCCTGAGCTGATTTCTTCCTAAGGTGTCCAATTAATAAGAGACATTGTCTGAGATGGCCTGTCTCTCATGTGCTAGGATCTCCCTGTTTTGGGCTTGTCCAATTTTTACAATCCTTTGGGTGTAGGAGTATCCGTTATCCAAGTAACAATATTATTCTTTAAGGAGAAGAATTGAGATTAGGCTGAGACTGTTTCATTTGTTCACTCCTAGGGCTGACACTCTGCCAGGCATTTTGTGAGAGCTCATATGTGTAGTATGAAAATCAATATATGAATGCATGCATGAATGCACGATGGCAACTGATAATATAACTATCAGACCAGGAAAAATGAGTTGAACTACAGTGACATGGAAACACGGACAGGAAAAGTGATTCAAGCATTCGTACAGGCAACTAGGATTGCTATTAAACTCAAACACTGCTCCATTGTCTAATTGCCTCTTGGTTATTCTTATCCATTACCCACCTCGGCTGCTTACCTCTTGACTCTCACAATCCTTTGTTGATGTTCTTCAGTTACTTGTTATCTTTTACAATGAATCAGTTCATTCATTTATCCAATTGCTTACCCAATAACTCTTGATCAGAAACAGAAGCAGCAGTATTCCACTGCCAAGCTGGAAAGTATTGGTAAATTCATCAGTGAGCCTCGTTCCTGCCCTCAGGAGCAATCAAATCAGCAGGAGGCTTCCACTTCAGTGCCTTCCCTCTGCTTTTCCTCAGAAGGAAACGGCTAATGTATATCATTTGCCGTATCCCTTTGAAGTTCCCATGATTAGGGATTTTAGGTTTCAACTAGTTCTTTTCTATTTTAATTTTTCATTGATTTAGCATTGGAGTATAAGACCATATATGTTTCAGAGGCACAATTTCACAAAGATATGTTACCAGGCCGCAGCACCACCCAAGTCCCAGCATCGGTTCAGCACAGCCATCTGCCCTCCCGCCTCGATGCTATGCCCTCCCCCCTTTGGCTACCTCAGATCTGTAGAGAGTCTGAGTATTTCTTTTCACTTTCCTTGCTTTACATCCTACATATTAATGAAATCTGGCAATATTTGTCTTTCTCCTGGTGTAATTCACTTAGCATGACATGACCACCTCCATTTGCACCCATGGTATTGAAATGACAAGATTTCATGTTCTTCCATGGCTCAGTGGTATTCCATTCTGTATCTTTACTACTTAAACCACACATAACCACATGTGATGGGTGGTAGGCACACACACACCAATCCCGTTATCATACTATCAGGAAACTGGGAAATCAAAATGCCAGTGAGATGCTCTGTAAGAATGGCCTAAGAATTCTTAGCCTCTGTAAGAATGGCCTATGTCAAGTCAGAGCAACATCACAGTGGGCAGGTCTCTTGCATTGCAAAAACAACCAACTTAGGTTTGATCCGTAGCACCACCTGTGGTCCCCTGAACCCCATCAGAAGTGATACTTAAACACAGAACAAGCAGAAAACCATGAATATCACCAAGTGTGGCCCAAAACAAAAAAAAGAGTTGCCAGTGTCAAACAGGTCAGAAATAGCAGGAGCTAGTGGGATGTGGAGCAACAGGAGCCTCTAAACGGTGGAATTATCCATTGGATCAGGCTGTTCCTGACAGATGATGGATGGATCTGCAATCCTAAATTTTGTTGTTCCGATTCTTGAGAGGTGTTTGTGAGTTTTATCATTTTTATTTTTTATTATTTGGGGAGTTGGTACCACCTTGAGCTATGCTAAGGACTGAGGTGCTCGGTGATCACTCCTGAGAGGACCAATGTGGTGCTAGTGATCAAAACCAGGTCAGCTGCATGCAAGGCAAGTATCTTACCCTTGTCCTTTTCTCTCAACCTTTTTTTGAATATTTAATGCTCTTGCTATCCTTAGGTAGAAATAGAAGTGTCACAGAAGAAAAAATACATTTGTAAGGGGCTGAGAGTTACTGCGGATCAACCCCAGTGCTACCACATGTAAGCATACACTCTGCCTGAGCTATATCCAGGCCCTCAGAAGAAACTTTGCAGAATGTGCCACAAAGCCATTTTGCAAACATAAACTTAGTATTAAATGTCAGGTATGAATGACTTCTCCATAAAATAGAACAGAATGTGAAGTTCAAGAAAGTGAATTCTTTCCAGATTGCATTGTCAAAAAATGCAAGAACTTTGATCTTGGTTTACTGAGAGGAATGCGGCAGATGATATGCAATAAAAGGAGGTAACATTCACTTTCTTTCCCTTATTTTTAAAAAATATCTTTCGCTCAAGTAGCTATTCTCAGATATTTCTCCTGACAGTGTCCTAAGTTCTTATCTCTGCAACACACAGGCTCACAAAACATTTTCTTTGAAGGGCATTTTGTTATTGGCCCTCTTTTATTTGCCTTGCCTTAGTAAAAACAGAACTGGAGGCGTTGACTCCCCCGTGGTGGAGAAGGCACCTCTGTGTGTGCCCACACACACAACAATGTGAACCTCTGGCTTTTCTCTGCTTGTCATTCCTGGAGAGTGTGAAACAGGTCCAGTGAGCAATTCACTGCTCTCAGTCAAACCCAGACAGGTCAGAACCATCATGACACAGACCTTTTGTTACTTAGGAGAGAGTGAGGAAGAAAGGGGATACTGAAAAGAAATTAGAAGCTTCTTTTCCACTTTCACAATTATGGCTAGGGTTCTCCCCAACCTCTTTCACTCAGGATAGACCTACTTGATGCCTGTTCCTATATGCTTCTAAAGATGCTAAACAGGAACAGCCAACTATGCCCCTTCCAATAAAGCAACAAGAAGAAAATACTGAGTTACCAGTGGTTGCCTTATCCATCTTCTGAAGTCAAGACTTGGTCCTTTTTAGAAAATAGTATCATACGGGAGACATCAACAGAGGAGATGAATGCAGCTGTATGATTCCAAACTCAGCTCTGTTTCTGGAGTGCCTGAAATGGGCTCAGCACTCTTTTGGTTCAGAAAGCCAAAGAGGAAACACCCACTACCCTTCACCTAACCTGAGCAAGCCAGACAAGAAACCACAAGATCCTTCTTCACTCCTCCCATATGACTGCCTGCAGGAATCAAATTTGCAAGATTCTACATTGGAGCTTTCTTGGGAACTTTAATGGCAGTGTATCGGGTTTTAATTAATGGAACATTGTGTATGAACCTCTTGAATCAAATCTTTTCCCTAGGCCTTAAGCATGTTGTTTGTGAAAATATGACAACTAAATCAAGGAACAAAATGAGACCGAAACAAAAAGCGATTGGGAAGAGGACATATATTTGAGCCATACCCAGCAGTGCTCAGATGTTGTTTCTGGCTCAGTGCCTAGGAGAGACCTCTAACTGTGCTCCGGGACCATATATAGAGCAAAATATTGAACTGGGATTGGCTACATGCAAGACAAGTGCTCCAAACTCTCCTGTCCCCAATCATTAATATTTTTGGTGAAAGATAACGTAATATTTGAATATTTACAAATGTTGTAAATTTGTAAATTTTGTAATTTGTAAAATTTGTTAAAAAGATTGTTAGATATAGCATGCAAAAAAATAATGTGTGATGGAACCACAGCAATAGTGTAATGGGTAGTTGTGTGGACGTTTGCCTTGAATGTGGCTGACCTAGGTTTGTTTTCTGGCACACATATTATCCCCCTACCACCACGGAGAGAGTAATCTCAGAGCAGTGCTAAGTCCTGAGCACCACAGGTCATGGCCCCAAAAGAAAACAAAAATTGTGTAACATACTTGTACCTAAAGTAACTCCATTGTTTATCTGAAATTCAGATTTGATTGGCATCCTGTATTTTACCCTATGGCCTAACTTATTCAAACTTTATGTAAGTCCAGAGCCCTGTCATCCTAGAAGTCTGACAAATGCCTTTTTTCTATTTCTACCCATCCAACTAGAAGGGAACTTTGTAGGGTATTTGTATTTGTAGAACCATTGTCATATTGAAAATGGAAGTTGATTTGAGAAGTCTTTATTTCGTAATACCTTGTGGTTCTAAGAGCTTACTCCTGGTTGTGTTTAGGAATACTTCCTGACAGGCGTTCAGGATAGCATGTGTAGTGCTGGGATTAGACCCTGGTTAGCTGCATGCAAGACAAGTGCCCTATCTGCCATACTATTGTTCTAGACCACAACTGCAGAAGCCTTTGAAAGTTAAGAACTCTTTTTTATTGTGCATAAATGTTACTCTACCATATCCAGCACCAGTGTGAACATGTCAGCACCCTGTGTGTCTGCCTTCCCACACACAGTTTCACAGACCCAGTTCCATAGGCAGAATATCGGGTTTTTTTTCCCATTGGCCATTGTCATATGAGAGAAATTCTTTTGCTTATTTCTTGAATAAAGATGCCAAAAGGAATACTATATTGGTGTCATGTTAATAACCAGTGAGAAGATATATATATATATAGAGAGAGAGAACAGAGGCTCCCAGTCTCATGTGGTCTACTTCAGAAAACTAAAATCACTCCATATCCATCAAGAATATCTACTTTCTCTATGGGAGCAGAGAATAAGCACCCACTCCATTGCATTGATGTCCCTTCGATATACCCTGCATCCTTCCAGTGACTCCTCAGGAGAAACTGTAAAGAAACACTGGTTTAGAGCATGAAAAGTAATTTTGCCTTATCTAAAAGTCGGGAGTAAGCGTGCAGTACAGTGCAGCTTTTCAGAAACAGGAAACCTTTTCTGTTCCACAGTTTCCTAGGATTTATCTTCTGCATTTGAAATGGCTGGGTAGTTCAAGTTTCAAGGCAACTGATTGTAATGGAAAATCAGTAGTAATTGGAAGCAGTGGGATAGTGCTAGAAGACAGTCAGGTAGCAGCCTCTCCTGACTTACCCTGCCAGACTTTCTCTGACAGTTGAAATTGCACAGGGGAACGCTAAGCTAAGTAAGAGCAAGAAAGTGATCCTACAAAGTTGCTATCTCACCAATTCAGCTTTGGTAGTGAGTTGGACGTAGGGTTAGTTTTTGACACAAAACTTTATCCAGAGGTTGATGAATTTATTGGGTTGAAGGGAGATTATTGTTGTAGTGAAATCAAACTTTGCATGAATCACTTGCTTTTCAAGCAAATTCAAAGTCTTATTGCATGCTGAACAAGCAAGGTGCACTTCATACATAGATGAACTTGGAGCTTTTTCTTTCTTGGATTAGAGGATGTATACATTGATTTTATCTTAGTAATACAGTAGATCATTTTCTGCCCAAACCTGTGTCCATTTTCCTAGTGTCTGACTTCTGACTATTAAAATGTTGCTGCCCTTAAAAACATAATGGCTATTTAAGGAGAATGTGTCATCATCTGTAGATTAAACAACCCTCAAATTATCTTTACTAGTCATAACATGATTTCATATGTGTAATGAAACTTTGTTTTTTTTAAATTTTAAAACACAGGAGTTATTTTGGAACTCTAAACATCACAAGGATAATTTGGTCCATAGACAAAGTACTGGGCCAAATATAATAATTCATTTAGACAAAGAGAAGAGCACAGAGAAGAAAATCAGTGCCACTCTCGATTTTCTTAACTCATGTATTATGTGACATTTTTGATGTGAATATCATCATGATATGTTTAAAGGTGTACATAATGAACATATGGTATTTAAATTAGCCCAAGTTCTCTTAAATTGAACCTATTATTTAAGTACACTCTAAGATTGAAAATCTCATTCTCTCATGGATTCGATTTGCACTACATGCTAAAAAATAAGATTTATCCATCATGTTACGTGATTATCAGTCTATAAACCAGTATCCTGGTGAGAAAATATTTCTAATTTCTTTATAAGCACCATAATAGAAGACATTTATGGCACTTTCTTCATTTGGTTTTGGTTGGGGCCAAACTCAGCTGTACTGGAACTTACTCCTGACCGTGTGCTCAGGGATCAGTCTAGCAAGGGATCAGGACACTATACGGGGTTCGAGGTATCAGTCTCAGATCAGTTGCAAGCAAGCGAGCAAGCACCCTACCCACTGTACTGTCTCTCTCTAGCTCCTTAGGCAAGGTATTTTGAGGTTTAAAAAATTTCTAAAGCTTCAAATATGATATTGATTTTTTTAAAGTGAAAAACAGTCTTAGTGCCTTTGGAGGTATCAGAAATGGAATCCAGATGAATCTTTTTCTTGCTTTCTAATGTCCCAGGCAGTTTTCCAGGAGCAAACATTCATCCATTTAGAAAATTATAACCTGTGGTTTTTTACTTCTCTATCAGTTGCACTTAAAACCATGAGACTAAGCCCTAGGGATTTCCAGAGAACACTTGTTCAACTGATCCGTTTCTCATTGCTCACTTTCACCTGTCCATTTCTCATTGTTCACTTCCACTCCAAGGAGTTTCTGACTGGCTACCTCAAAAGTCATGGATTCAGAATGAATCGAGATGGTTGCAAAACTCTAACTCATATTCATGGACTTAACTCTCCAATAGACTTTGATTTTCTTTTCTTTTTTCCTAATCAGGCCATTAGCATGAGACAAGGACATGCAATTTTACCAGAGAAAAATTGGGGTCATGCCATAGGCTAGCTGAATGAGCACTCTCTGGCACGATGATGTATGGCTACTGCACAACAACACCTTTCCCACAGCAAATCTGCCCTTTAATTACATTTTAAATCTCATTTGAAGAGATTTTATCATTATGGAAATTGCTGTGTAAATGTGCCTATGATGAGACCCAATAAAAGTTTGCTGAGAAGAATTGAAGGCAGAGGAGATGAATCAGGAGCTAAAACATTATCATCAGACAGAGTTTTTTTTCTGGCTTTAGGCAAAACAGCCTATGCAATAGCAGAAAATCTTCATTGACTCAGAGGTGTATTTTTTCCCTAGATTCTTACTGGGCGCTTTTGCCTGTGGCACTATCATTTCTTTGAGAAGCTGAAGGAAAGTTCTACACTTTGGCTCAGCAGGCCTTTTCCTCCCCAACATCACAGGCATTGCTTGAATTTATAGTTGCAAAATGAATAATACAATATTTTCCTCATGTTCCTGACTCGCATGCATGCATGCAGAGCAGGCCTCGGGTTCTTTAAATGAAAGATTGCTTTCTTTTCATGAAATAAAGAATACCTCTGCTTTCTTTCTTCGGGGTCATTTAAAATTATCAATGTAGCTGAGTAATGGAAGGCCCATAAGGAGGATTCTTATATAAAAGTCAAAGCCAAAATATTCTTTTTTTCTACTACAAGGACTGTCTTCTATTTCTGTGTTGCACAACTGATTTGAAGTTTCCTGTTGGGCACAATCTTAAAAATATATTTCACTGACCTGTACCAGACAGGAATTCTAGAATTGTAGCTACCTGAGATGGCTGCAATTGCAACCCCCTGAGGTGCAAAATTCTTTGACCTTCCAAAGGCCCTGGGCTAAATGTTCCCTTCTCATCTATGATTACTGACCCACAGTTTTTTCTTTGTCTCCAAGCAGATATCAGGTGAAAACTGGAAAGGGCCAGGTTGATTGAATGTGGCTCGAGTTACACAAGTGGTACTTGGAGTAGCCAAGGGCTGCCCTTTTGAAATAACTTCTCCACCCAATCTGGTCCTTTTGTGCCTAGGTTCACTATCAGTAATTCCAACAAACACAAGTAAGCCAAATCAAATGCCGTTGATATTTTCCAATGTATACGTCTTTATGAGAGTTTCTGATTCAAATAACTCTTGAAGGATTTGTTGTCATAATTAATTCATTATGTTTCTTCGAAGGGGGAGATTATTTGCCAACAGACAACTGCTCCCCATTTCCTCTTAATGGGTCTCAAAACTCTCTTAGGGGACTGGGAATGTGGCTCAGTGGTTGAACATGTTTTATATACTCATGATCTGGGTTAAATATCTGGCACCATGAAAATAACATGAGGCAGTATTGGTTCTACTTTGTCCATGAATATCTTTATAAACATCTAGATGCCTTTGTGAAAGTAATGTATCAGGGCATATATATATATATATATATATATATATATATGTATATATATATGTATATGTATCAGGAGATACATTGTTTTCACAGAGGGGAATCCTCCAAAAACTACAATTAAAATACTCATAAAACCACAAGACATAAATTTCTTATTTCAATGGACCTAGAGTTTTTTGGAAAAGTATTAACTAAACACATAACCCAAATCATGTGAGCATATTAGGGGGGGAAGCCTTCTGAGCCTTCCAGAAGATGAAGAACCTTTATGCAAGACCAATGGTTAATTCTCAAATTATGGTCCCTGGAATGGCAGTATCAATATCACTTGAGCCATTTCAGAAATGCAAATTCTTGAGTTCCATCTGCCCTCACACCTACAGAATCATGGAGTCCAATGTTGAGACACAGCAAATAATTTTAATAAACTAGACAACCTACCAATATATGATGAAACCCATGTCCACAGGCATAAATGGATGACAGAAAAACAGATCCCTCTCTCATATCTCTTATGAGCCTTTTCCATGTTTTCATGAGTAAATTAATCTGACTTCTATTCTCACCTTAACTCATTTTATCTTTTGCCTCTAATTTCATTTTCCTACTTCTCTCTTGGTTACCTTCTACACATCTCTCAAGACCTTGCTCAAATATCATTACTTGTGTGATGGTATCTACAAATCTTGGTGACAAGAGTATGACTCTGTTCTTCCCATGGGGCTATGCATCCACTGATATGCTCACATGATTTGGGTTATGTGTTTAGTTAATAGTTTTTCAGAAAAAGTCCATTGAAATAAGAAAGTTATGTATTGTGGTTTTATGAGTATTTTAGTTGTAGTTTATGAAATATCCCCCATTTTATGAAAAGAAAATTAATCTCAGAAAGGAACAAAATTCTGACTCTCAATGAGGCAGAGTTTTTCAACCAATATTTATTTTCTATAGAAGATAACGTTAAGGGGACTAGAGAGGTAGTATAGCAGGTATGGCACTGAAGAATGTGTGGTCAGCATTTTTAGGAGTGAGATATATACATGTATGCAGATATAGATAGCTAGAGATAGATAGGTATATAGGTAAACAGACAGACGTATGGATGGATGGACGGACGGATGGATGGATGGATGGATGGATGGATGGATGGATGGATGGATGGATGCATGGATGGATGGATGGAAGTATCTATCTGCTGTTCCCATCTCTACCCATTTCTTCCTTCAAGGTCAGTATTTCCTTGCAGATTTTTTTGTCTAGACGATCTCTTCAGTGGTCAAAGAGAAGTATTATAGTCCCCCTACTATTGCTGTGTTATTGTCATTGTCTTCCTTTATGTCTAATGGCAGTTGTTTTAAATATGTTGATGGATAATAATTAGGAACATATGTTTAAAAGTGTGAGTTCTTAGTGTATTGACCTTTTGATCATTAAAAGTGGACATCCCTGTTTCCTGTAAGTCCTTTATAAATTTGAAATATATATAGTCAGATATAAGAATGGTCACCCAGTCTTTTAAAAGGAATTGTTTTTATAAGATTGTTTTTCCACCTTTGATTTTGAGCCTGTGTTTAACCTGTCTATTTTAACTGTGTTTCTTGTAGGCATCAGAATTATGTGGTCAGTTTTCTGATACTTCCCTATCACCCTGTACATCTCTAGTGAGTTTATTCCACTAACATTGAGTGAGATTTTTGAGGTGACACTATTGCTATCATTTTGTAGATGTTATGCACTATTGGGGGTTTTGATTTTCCTTTTTAAAACTGCTTCTTGAATACTTCTGGCAAACTTTTCTCAATGTTTTGAAATCCCTAAACATTTTTGTTTTAATGTCCCTAAACGTTTAAAGTTCCTAAATACTGTTGTTAAAACTTCTTTGCTTTCTTTTAATGATGCAAAGTCTCTGAGCTTATTCATGAAATGTTGCATCATTCCTTCAAGTTTGAATGATAATCTAGCTGAATAACGTGTTCTTGGTGAAGTGCTCATTTCATTCAGCTTTTTTACTTTATTCCACCATCTCTTTTGTACCAGTTTCATTTGATAGATCTGTTTTGAATCTTATGGAATTTCCTTTGTATATGAGTTTCTTCTTTAATTTTACAGCTTTCAGTATTCTCTCTGTTTTTGGCTTTTGTCATTCTGATTACGGTATGTCTTGGATTTTTTTCTTTTTGGATTCCTTTTTTCTGGGACCCCTTGACCCCTTGAATCTTGGTGATTGGACTCGAAACTCTGTGCATATATTTGAAATGCACATAAATGACCTCTGTTACTATTGTTGCTTCATAAAATTCTTCTTCCTGTTCCTTAGATACTAATTATTTTATTATTTCTCTTGAACTTATTCCATAATTCTCTGGTATACTGTTCATTTATTTTCAGACTGTCTTCCATATTATTTTGGTTTCCTGATGTTTTCTGCTGCCATATTGTAGCTAAATTTTCCACAGCATTGTTTCTGTGATGTGGAGAATTTCCATTGAGTTTTTTTATTTTACCTACTACACTCTTGTGTTCTGTTACTTTTGATTTTAATTTTCTGATTCTTGCTCTCATACTTCCTTGTACGTGTATTACTGTTTATTTGAAGTCATTAAACATCTGCATCATGTGTCCCTAAACTATCTGAGAAGTTATAGAGATGGTTGGGACTGGCAGGGTCTTCTGAGCTATTGTGTTCACCCATTGGGTTTGGTGAGCTTTTTATGCAGCTTACTCATAGCGTCTTATCTTTTTGGGGTGAATCTTTGTAGTTCCCTCTTCACTCATGATAGTACTCCTCATGATTTCTTAGGCAGTGAGGGATTTCCAGGACTATGTACTTCCAAAAAATACATTTGTCTCTTCATTATGAAGTTGAAGGAATAGAAGACATGTGCAGCCAAGTATGTGGCAACATGATTCAGTATTATGGCAAGGGATAGTGAAAGTATGGCTTCATCAGGTCATTTTGGGATTTCTATTAATTGGTTGGGCTAGAGAAATCTTTGAAGAGCAGCAAACAGGCCAGCAATTGGAGTTCCTCTGTGGCAGTACAACAAGTTCACTGGATTTTCTGACTGAGGCCTTGCCGTGGGCTTCTTATATCTCAATAGGATGCTCACCCAGAGGTGCTCGCCTGCTAATTGACTGAGTGGGAGTTGCCTCTGGAAAATAGTAGGCAGGCTGGAGATTGGGCAGCAATAGAAAACTCTTGAATGGATTTCTGGCTGTAGCAAAATGGGACCTAGGAATGAAGAAATATCTATGTAGTTTTCCATCCAGATACTCTATCATTTTTCTCATGCACTTTTGCTTGTTGGATAGATATGACAGTATTAGAACAGTTATATTAATGTCCACATATATATCCCTTCTTTCTTATATACTAAAAAGTGATGTTTTCTCTCCATTACCATCATTGTATTCCATGAGATGAGGAACTAAAATAGTGCAAAGTAACTCTCTAGGCAAAAAATATTTCACTCTCCAGAAGAAGTAATTTGCTGTACTTGGTAGATAGAAATCAACTCACCAAGGAACACCAGGAAATCAGTTCAAATTATGTGAGTAGGACTTTATTTAACATCATGATTCTATAACCTTCCTTAAGTTTCTAACTATGGATAGCTAACATTTGTTTTAAGGATAGTATCCCTAAGATTTAAGCCAAGTATCATGCACAGATGATATCATTGTATCGCATTGTGTTTGTGAATTATATGAAAACTAGTCCAAGTGAACACAAATGTAGTCCTCTTAGATTTATTATACTATTAACCTGTCCTAAACAATTGTATTGCTGGAGGGTTGCTAGGAATACTATTGAGATATTATGCAGGAGGAGGGGACAAGAGATGGACTAAAGTTGTTATTCCACGTTTACAATGTTCATAATTAAAACAAGCCAAAGGATATTAGCTACATGGTTGTTATGATTTCTAGTGCATTATCAGAAATAATTACGGCACTTCCCGCCATATGTTCTTGCCTATTTACATACTGCTGTTCAGATAAGATGAGACCTGACATCCACTAATTGCTTATTTATAACATACAATCTTGAACCACAGTGATTCACTTGAGCAAAAACAGCTTTGTGACTAAAAGATTCAGGAACTAAGAAAGTCTTCTTACTTTTTACTCTATATCATAGAGAAATTTTGTACAGAAAAAATTGTACAGGTCAATCCAACCACATGTGGATTGGTTCATGGTAATGTAGCTCTTTTAAAAAGAATGTGTTTTGTTCATTTGCAGCCACTTTCAATCATTAAACTTATCATGTCTGGGTTGACTGAGGAAGAATAAATAAGCAAATATTTATCTAGAAACAAAACTACTACCCTGGTCATTCCTCCAAGAACATCAGTGAATCTCTGAAAGGAAATATCATCTATGTGTTTTTGTGAGTCCATTTTTCTGTTGTGTTACAGGTAGCCCAAGTCAGATGCCACTTGCTTTATATTTGAGAGCTGAAGGTGGAAAAGAGGAGTAAACGGTATAAAATCAGACAGCTGTGTGCTCTAATCCTGCTCCTGCTATATAATAACTTTCAAATTTAGACAAGTTCCTTTATCTCTCCAAACAGTAGAATTAGTGATTGAAGGATAAGGTCTACTTCACGGAGCTGCTACAAATGATTTATAAGAGGTAGAAGTATTGTCCTGTTCAGTTTCAGCACCCCTGCTCCACTTCTTCCCTCGTGATGCCTCTAAAACATCAGTGTTTTAATGTTGGAAAGGTTCTTCTTATGCTTATCACATAATAGTTTTCATCCAGCTACCTAATTGTTGGGCAAGCAAACATAATTAATTCAAGGGCTGATGCTGGGGCTTAAGTGGTACCACACATGTCTTGCAGGTGTGAATCCCTGGGTTTGACATTCAGCACTGTATAGCCTACAAACAATGCAATAACAATAACAATGATTTAACAAAGAGTTCTGAGTACTTTCAATGTTGTAAATTTTATGTTATTGTCTCTATGACTGTAATAAACAATCTAAGGTTTAAGTAAAATAAATTATTGAGATTTACACTGGCATTAATCTAAAAGACGGCTCAGAGAAAACATTCACCCAATTATGAGCAACAAAGTAGTATAGCAATATCTTAAATAATATTTCAAAACTGTGTAAGTTGTCATATTGGAAATAGAGAAAATCATTGTTTTAAGGCCTTATTTTATCTTCCAACACCAGCATTTTGTGTCATTCCATTTTTAAAAAGTCTTAAATATTGGCGCAAATGGATGCTAACATTAGTACCCAACTGAGCTCAAGGAATGCTAACTTTACACATCATACCATGAATTGTTTCTATACTCAACAATTTTTAGGATTTGGTGTCTTTCAAAACTAATGTCAGAGTGATAGTACAGCAGTTCAGGCATTTGCCTTGCATGCAGCAGACTCAGGTTTAACTCCTGGCACCCCAAATGATCCTCTGAGCCTATGATGACTGTACCTTGAGCACAGAGCAAGGAATAAGCCATGAGCACAGCTTTATGTGACCTAAAAACATATAAATAATTAAAACTCTTCACCACATATCTTAGGAATGCCTAACAGGTAGAAGTTTTATGTGCATACATGCAGCTTTAGTGTCAATACCTTTGACTTACTGTAATATTGTAATTTATTTTATACCAAGGGTCTATGTGTGTATAAGTAAAACATGTAAAAAATACATGTTTTCCTTAATACCAGGGAAATAAAATTTAGCATTTATTTTCCTAAAAATGATTTTATAAATATTATTACTTTGTCAAATTCTGACTTCCAAAGGTAGAACAAGAGAGGATGAAATTGAGTCATTACCTCTATGATTTATGAGTACTCAATGACAGACTACCCCTGCTACTTAGCACTTCCTTTTAGCTGGAACCACCATTTTATTGTATCATGAATAGTTGGGGTAGCTGCTCTCCAAAACCTCCTGTCTCTAATAACACTGTGGTCTAATTTTCTCTAAGAATTTTCTCCTGAATAATCAGTATCAAACACTTCTTTACCATATGCTGTCTGTACATAGGAAGTTACTGTCTAATCTTTTCATAAACTCAATTGTCCAGGTTGCATTCACAGATCTCAATGGATGCTTCTACATCATTGCTGACCCATCTCAGTACTAAGTCTTACCTCATGCTTATATCTCTGGTTTTCATGTTTATGCATTTAACATTTTCTTAGAAAGACTTCATGTCTTTCTAGAAATTGAGCTCCCCATTTGACCAAGCCATACCACTCCTGGGAATCTACTCTGGGAAACCAAAAATCACGCAGCGGAAACACCATCCCTACTTTTATGTTCATAGCAGCATTATTCACAATAGCCAGAATCTGGAAGCAACCAGAATGCCCGAAAATCGATGACTGGATAAAGAAGCTCTGGTACATCTACACAATGGAATACTATGCAGCTGTTAGGAAAAATGAAGTTATAAAATTTGCCTATAAATGGATGGACATGGAGAAGATTATGTTGAGCGAAATTAGCCAGAAGGAGAGAGACAGATACAGAATGACTGCATTTATCTGCATAACATAAATATATATGTACATATTATGATACCAATATTTAACTTCAAGTGAAACATATATCAGGAGGTCTTGTCAAAGGTGGAAACTATCACAAATGTGTGGGAGTCAGAGGCTAGGTAAGACAGAAAATGGAACAGTGTGCTAACAATTGTCGAGGGTACTAATGCCAACCTAGAACTGAACATTAAATAGAGGCAAAAGGATACACATGACAACCCATTAATGTATGTTCTGTAATCCATAGTCTGAAGGGGAAGTAAAAGAGAAAGAGAGAGAAAGGGAAAGAAATAAAGAACCTGCCATGGAGGAGGGCTGGGGAGGGGGGAGGGAACCGGGGACATGGTAGTTGGAGATGGGCACTGGTGGCGGGATGGGTGCTGGAACACTGTATGACCAAAACCCAAATATGAACTTTTTAATTGTATATCTTTGTAATTGTAAAAATAAAAAATAAAAATAAAAAAAGACTTCATGTCTTCTCTGCTATGAGAAGCTTGGAGCCATGAGGGAAAGATAAAGGAGTCCAGATGGGCACAATTTGAATAGAAACGTTAGGTAGAGCAGGCATTGGAATAGAGACTCTTCCTTTTTCCACATAATCTCATCTAATCTTTTCCCAAAGCATATAGGGTAATATTATTATTACTTCGTATAAAAGAAAAAGGCCTTTAGTAGCTTACGTTTTCCTGAGGTAAATAGTAACAATAATGGACCTCATTCCCAACAAATGGAGACGTTACTGGTGCCCGGCTCGAGCAAATCGATGGACAACGGGAAGATGAGTGACAAGTGACAAGAAAGCTAATGACTAGTGGAAGTTAAAATCTAAACACACCTTATGATGCCAAACACTGGCATCATAACATTGACATATTTAAAATGAATGTATTAAAATGAATGAAATGAATTCCAACCATTTCCATACTTTTATTTGTATTTTCTTTATGTGCTTTTTAGTTATGTGAGTTTTTTCAAATGTAATTATATTATTATTGTAGTAGCATGGCTTACCATAGGGTAAAGTTTTATCTTTCAGCAAACTATGTTACTGCACCTACATCATCATCAAAGTGCTGCAAACTCTCACACTGTCCCTAGTTACCATCTACTGTACCCGTCCCTCCCCACCACTGCCCCTACTTGATAACCTTAGTTCTGCTCTAAGAGTCCAAAGCTGTGTTTATTGCATATTGTCTATTGCTTTGCTTTGTGTATTTATAGGCCACATATGAGTGAGATAATCTGCAATATGTCGTTATCCCTCTGACTTATGTTGGTTTATGTGATCCCCAATAATTCTATTGATGCTACCAAAAAGGTAATGTTACATCATTTCTTATATCTGAGCAGTGTTATGTTGTGTATATATGCCACATTTATTTACCCAATATATAGATTTTATAACAGTTCCTCAAGTGCTTTAAATCAGATTTTCTACATATAATATGATCTCTAAAAAAAAATTGAACAAACACTAAAAAATAATCTTCCAGACCTCTTTTGATCCCTTATAACTTTGAGGCACTGCCATGATTCTCATCTAAACTAGCCTGTGTGTTTTCAGTCACATAATACTTTTAGTCAATACCCCTAAGCCCTTTTATACTTATTTCTGTTTCCACTTCTCCTGTGAAACTATTTTTTGGAGATGAACAATAACCTTCCTTGCTATGGAAACCAGTAGAAACTCTTTTTTCATTTAAACTATTTATTTTAATTTTTTTTTTTTTGCTTTTTGGGTCACTCCCGCTATGCTCAGGGGTTTCTCCTGGCTCTGCACTCAGGAACTACTCCTGGCGGTGCTCAGGGGACCATATGGGATGCCGGGATTGAACCCAGGCCGGCACAGGCCGGCTGCGTGCAAAGGCAAATGCCCTACCCGCTGGGCTATCGCTCCGGCCCCTAAACTATTTATTTTAATTTTGGGTTCATACCCAACATTGCTCAGGCCTTACTTCTGGCTGTGCAATCAGAAATCACTCATGATGGGGCTGAGCGGACTATATGAGATGCTGGGAGTCAAACCAAGTCAGTTGCATGTTAGGCAAGTGCCATACCTATTGTACCTATTGTACTATTGCTCCAATCTCAGGCAAGCTTCTTTTTTATTGGGAACAACCTCTCAGCAATTTTCTTTGCTTTTTTTTTTTTTTTTGGGGGTCACTCCCGGCAACGCTCAAGGGTTTCTACTGGCTCTGCACTCAGGAACCACTCCTGGCGGTGCTCGGGGGACCACATGGGATCTGGGGATTGAACCCGGGCCAGCACAGGCCGGCTGTGTGTAAGGCAAACGCCTTACCCTGCTAGGCCATTGCTCGCCCGACCTCTCAGCAATTTTTTGATAAGACTGACTCATTTCCTACCTTGTAAATCCTCTTCCCCTCACTTGACAACCATGACACTGTCATTTCTTAGTTTTCCTTCTATCTCTTTGCCTCTTCCTGTCTGGTCCGCTTTACCAGGTTGCCTACCTCTACATAACCTTCCGTGTTGGTGGTACTCAGGATTTGATGCTCAGTTCCTTTATCATCTCTCCTTTCTCTCGCTCCATAAATATACTTATCTATTCCCATGCACTTAGTTTCAATAAATTAAATAATCTTAAATTCCTAAAGCTAGCCCAGAACTTCTCTCTGAGTTTCACGTAAATATATTTTTCTCTCTACTTGAATGTCTGCGCTATCATGTTGAACCTAACATGCTGAAAATAAAACCTAAAACATACCCTACCCCAGATTTTATGAGCATAGTAAAGAGCATTACAATCCTTAGGTTATTGTAGTTAGAAATTTGTAGGGTTTTATTTTCATGATGATCCTCTCTTTATTTTATCATTTAAATCATATTAAATCAAAGGTCTAAATTATATCTCACAACAATCTGTTTCTCTTCAGTGATTACCTCATTACAGGACACCATTATCTCTTCCCTATATTAGAAGCACTGACCTCTAAACTGATTTCTTGTTTTCATTCTTGCCTCTTTTGAAATCTTCACATAGCAATATAGTGATTTATTTAAAGCCTCAAATCAGAGCATACTATCATGCTGCTTCACATCTTCTATTGCTTTCCAACTTCACTTGGAAATAAAATTTAAACACTTCACCATGAGACTTCAAGGCCCCGCATTATCTGAAGTCTCTCTTATCTCAAGCCACATTTTATTCTTACTGAGTAAGTTCTAATCCAAAATCTTTCTGTCACAGAGGAGGAATTCAATGCCCTTGGGTCTTCCTGTAACCGGCACGTTCTCCTTCTTAAAGTTTGAACTAACATTGAACTTTCTTACCTAGGGACTTCTCAAGCGTTATAATCAAAGAACACCCCATTACCAGTACATGTAAACACTATTATTCTAACCTTAGCTCCCACTTTGTTACCTTCAATATATTTTCTAATTTTATTGAATATTTATCCTTTGATCATATTCAGCTACTATTTATCTCTAATTTTATAAATCTTTGTATGCCAAAAAGGAAATTTTTTTTTACTCCTACAGTAATGGATATTATGATTTTCACATTTTAATCTGAAGAAGGAAAGGTAAGGAGGGAGGATGGGAAAATATAAAGAAGGAAGGAAGGGAGAGAGAGTAAGTGCGGAAACTACTGCTTTTCACTCTATGTGTGTTCCCATAGCTCCTAGTGAAATCTTCAGTGGGTATTTAATGCGTGTTTGTTGGGTCAGTAAATATGCAGAAAATGTACTGTGGCAGGATAAAAAGAAATAAGGAAAAATAAGATGCAGTAAAGAACCTTCTCATTTTCCAACACAGTATATTTGAAATGAACTTTTCAATTCGATAAAGGAATTTTAAGAATGGAGGAAACCAGAGGGTCAGACAAGGAGAGCACGTCACATGTCCCAGCTTGGGATTGCTTTGAGGCGATCTGACAAATGGGATTTTGCTCAGTTTCCTCCAGGGGTAATCCACCCTAGGCCAAGCATTTTTTAGAGATTAGATTTTGAAATAGGGCTGTGCACCTGGGAAAGTACTGAGGCAGGGAGGGTATCTCTTCCCTTTCCTGTTCTAGTGCTTAAGTGTGAGAATTTTCGAATGAGATATGAAAGCAAAGACAACAAACCCTGCAGGATAATAGTCTCTGGGGAGCTTAATAACAGCCATTTTTAAAGCAAAGCCTGTGGACTCCTTAAATCCATAGCTGTGCATTTAAGATGCATTGCGATGCACTGGACCTGAAAACTCACTCCTTATCTACCCAGAGCAACCAGGCTCCAAGCCAAGCAGCAGTCCTCAAATTAACTCTTGTTTCTCTTGGGTTGACAACTCTGCTGCTTTTAAAAGAATGGCATTGGCCACATTGTGAAATAGAAAAGGAAAAACAGCTACTGCCCAAGGTGCCACTGTGAGCCGGTGCCCAGCTACATTTCCTGAGCTAGTTACAAGCCTTTGGAGAGTAGATTAGAGTCCTTCTAAGGCCAAGATTGGTGATCACTTCCTTTAGAAAAAATGTGTCTTCAAAACTGCTTTAGGAACAATGACTCTGCTTCATTTTGCTAGTGCTACTTTCAATACATAAGAAACTGATACTTTTCTGGCATGTGATTAAAAAATGATGACCAACTTAAAATATTAACACCGTCCCCAAATTATAAAAAGGAGACTTCTAGAAAACTCACCCATGCTCCTTTTGTAAAAATTCATTTTCCAGACAAACATGACTTAATTTTGGGGTGATCTAAATATTTGTAAAGCTTGACTCGGTTTTAATTTTTTATCTTTTGACCACACCTTGCTGTGTGTAGGGTTTACTCCTGGCTATGAACTCAGGGATCACTTTTGGAGGGCTCAGAGACCATATGGGGTGCCAGGGAATGAACTCAGGTCAACAGAATACAAACACTCTACCTGCTCTGCTATTTTGGGGGGTCCCAACTCTTGATTTTTCTTCACATAAATGAAGCGTGTGTCTGTGTGTACAATCCACTCACATACCACATCTGAGGTTTTTACAACCCGTGTTTGACTAGTCATTAAGGCTAACTAATTTAAGGGTGTATGCTTTTGGTTTGTGTTTTATTAAGCTTTACATAAGCACCAACACATTATCATAATTGCTCTGTTGGGTGACTTTATTGAAGACTTACAGCCAAGTGCCTCTGTCTTAGAGTTTATGCACATTCTATTTCTGACTAATTCAGGTTTATCGTCATTAACAATTACTTTTCCTCACCAGAAAGCAAGGGATGCCTTTAAGGGGCAATGGTACTTTCAGGACTGTTGCTTCCACACTGTTCTCTTGGTCAACTGTGCACATCCCGCAGCCTCTTTACACCTTTCTGGTTCTCTGTCAGGCGTCACATTTTGCTCCTCACTGTTTAGCACTCAAGGATAATACTGGTTTGGATCTTCTCTTTCTGACATTTTAAATTCTTAGAAATCACATCCTTTTACATCCCTCTCAAGCCGATTTAAGTGAATCAAAAAATTCGCAGTAAAGAGGAACCAATGCCATCATGTTTCTTCATGCTCTCCTTGCATTAGGGAAACTACTGGAGATGGTCTCTTTCTTCAGAACTTTGTAGAGCGATCTGTTCATTTATGTTTATTCTTCCTGCACTTGCTTCTTGGCTGTATTTGACATAGGAAGTTTCTCATTTGAGGAAGGTTTTTTCTTTTGTTTTTTGAGTGATGAATTATCCCATGTACATAAAGAAGAATATGTGAGTACTGTTATCCATGAGGTTTTGGTAAATTTTCATAACCAATTTTTAAAATAGGCAAGATGCTTTTCTTACTAATTCATCTCACGTCTTTAGTTTCCTTCTAATTAAAGTTGTGTTATTTTCTACATCCTTATCCAGTTCATGAACACAAGAGAACAGTCTACTTAATCTAGTGTGACACAGCATGACATATATAACACATATATACAATATAACTTGACATATGTACATTTGATATGCAATAATTTTATCTTTTTTACTTTACTTTCTTACATTTGCATTGTTCCTTAATTTATTCCTACAAATAGACTTTTATCTTAACTCAAGGATCTGACACTATTACTCCATCATCTTTTCCAATCAGATCTTGCAAATGATTGTCCCTGTTCAAAAAACCAAACTCACTCGGGGCCATCTCCCATTAGGAACATCTCCTTTCCTTGCATCTTTATTAACCCATTGTTCAAGGCTCAGAGCAAATCCTAGTACCTCACAGAGTCTGTTTCTAATACTTGGTCCTTACATTGTTTCTCTGAACATTATTTGAGGATTTTATTTCATGTAATATTCAAAGGAACCCTATTACATGCATGATTATTTAGTGTCTTTTTGAAAATGTAGAGATGAAAGAGTTTTGAAAATTAGCCAAGTTAAAGGGCAAGAGCAGGGCACTCATTCTGCATCTCTTTGGTTCCATTTTGCAATAGATGTCCCAAGAAAAAGAACTCATGCCAAGTATACTAGACTCATAGTTAAGAAAAGGATGGACACTGGAAAGCTCTTCAGGAAGCAAAATACCACCACCTCGTGAGCCTGCCACATTAGTAACATATTGCATGCTTCGTCTGCCTTAGGTGATATTTACAACCGCAGTTTGGTCATACTGGGCAGAAATACAAATTCTATCTTTATTTTCAGGGGTTGAGCATATTATTTTTCCATCTCTGCCCATTTTCTCAATGAATTTATGTTATCTCTTGTATTGAATGGCTCTGTCCACTGTTTGAGGTCCCTTTAATAGTTTTCGTATTATTAAGACCATAACATTACTCTTTGGACTCTGAAGACAATGTTGTTTTATATTTTGTACAGGCAGTGTTTGATTTGATGAACTATTAAAAGGGCTAGTATTAATTAAAATCTTAATAGGAATTTTTTCTCAACCTCTGTTTGAGCCCATCCTAAGCATACACTGAATATAAGTTTTGCCCGTAGGTACAGTGGCAGTGGGTCTTGGGTTGACTAATACAAACCCACTATATTCTAGAAACTCAGAAAGTGAGTGCAGGAACAGAAATTGGCCAGGCTCGTGCATAACAACTCAGGAAAAGTCATGACTTTATCAATACGATTCCCCTATGTGGGCTGTAATGATCAATATGATTAGTGCCGGCTAAGGGAGCAGGTATGGGGCGTGGGTGGGAAATGAGGGTCTCTGGTGGAGATAGGGGCACACTAGTGATGGAACTGGTATTGAACGATGGATATCTTTAACAACTGCATTGTGAAAAGTTTTGTACTTTATAAATCATGGTGTTTAAAATAAATAAAGAAATAAATATCCTTAAAAATTCTTAATAGGAAACATTCAGAATCTGGTGGTTAAGGCTAGTCTACAATGGTACTGTCTAGTTCTGACATCTGTCCACCAGGTTGATTAGCTCTGCATTCTTGCAAGCTTTACTTACCCTCTCTGTAGTTTCATTCTCTTATATGTAAATAGAAAATAATAGTGCCAAACTGAGAGGACTAAATGAGGGCATATTTATATGTGCTTTGGATAATGCCTGCTGTACAGTATGACTTCAGAGTATTGCTACTGTTGCTGCTACTTTCTATTATCGCTTTTGTTATAGAACAAATACCTTTGTTTCCTGCCTTTTATGAATTTTCTTCCAAAAAGAATGATTTTAAAAAAGAGAACAGGTAAATAGCTTAACTGAATGTAGTGACTGAGACTTGAGTTTAGTTAAGTCAGAAGTGAAATAAGAATCCTTGAGGGCCAGAGAGATAGTTCAGTGGGGTGGAACTATTGTTTTGCATGCAGAAGGCCCGGGTTCCATAGGTCCTATCTCCAACACTGCATCATCACTCAAGCACTGTCAGGAGTGGTTACCAGGCCACTGATCCTGGAGTGGCTCCCAAGCACCAGGTATAGCCCTAAAACAACCAAGAAATAAAAGCCAAAAAGATCTATGTAAAAGTAACTGTGAAATTTATCGGTGATTCTGGATGATGCCTATTTGCAAAAATGAGAGGTGAAAGGGGTACTAGAATTCTAATCCAAAATTATTGTAAATTCCAATCCAAAGAAGTATTGGTGTTTGTTATTTTCCTTCAATGATTGTTTTCCCAACTTGTTACTATAGACTAGTTCACCTTTTCAAGTGCTACTGTCATAGTCCATGCTTATGCAATGGGTAATGGTGGCTGTCCAAGAGCTTCTAACACTAAAGATCTGAAACCTTTGTCTAGTTCTAATGCTTATCAGATTTATGACTTCCAGGTAAGTCATTTAAACATCTATGAACCTCAGTGCTCTTATATATAAAACAGAATTCAGAATGGACTTTACAGAGTCAGGAGGAAGAATAATTCAAATGATGCATTTGTAGGTGCTTTGTAAATTCTAACACCCATTACTCTGATGATGGTGCTCAGAACCATCTTCAGGACCTAGAGACACGGTGCTGAGCTCAGAGATACCTTCCTTCTGATGGTTCTATTTCACTTTAGTCAGTTTTGAATGTGCAAAGCAAAGAGCTTGTATTCAAATATCTATGAAGCAGCAGAAAGTTCTCCTCACTGTTTAGTTGGTAATATGAATGAATTAAGTGTGCACTAGAGCTGTTGGACAGAGAGCTCAATGGAGCAGAGAATATGACCCTGAGTCCTGGCACCATATAGCCCCTGCTTAAGTACTGCTGAGGTAACTCTAATGGCTC
Source organism: Cryptotis parvus (assembly GCA_021461705.1). Lineage (NCBI taxonomy): Eukaryota > Metazoa > Chordata > Mammalia > Eulipotyphla > Soricidae > Cryptotis > Cryptotis parvus. The sequence goes on from JAJIBD010014092.1 coordinate 23,578, forward strand.
CCAGTGTTCAGGGTCAGAATGACAACACATAACCAGTCCTTGGAACCAAACCATCAGGTCCACATTACTGGTCCAAATATCACTGGAGTGACCTTTGGAAATCCCTGCACACCACTAGTGAGTGATCCCTACCTAAAAAGTAGTAGGTTTTAGGAGCAGTATAGCCATAAATTTTTTTGTGTGCTTGCCTTGTATTTGTTATAGTATTAAGGCAAGCTAAGTAACCATTCCTCAATAAAAGCTGGTTTCCTAATGGTTTTAGAGAATTTCTTTTAATGATACAACACAAATGTTTATATGCAGTGGAACGTAGATAGCAACGATGAAAATTAGCCAATTCATCAATCAACATCCTATTTATGCTTGGGAAAATATCTAGTGTATTCAGTACTGTTTTGATTATTTCATGACATACATGATCTTAAGGGAATATTGGTTGAGCCTGGGTCTCTGGTATAAATGCAGGATATAAAAATTTAATCACTTATACGCATGCTAATATAGAAAACTGATTGTACTCATCAAAGCATGTTTATATGGTGAAAAGTTTGGTTTTAATATCCAAAGCAAGCAAAAAGTAAAAGTCAAGTCAGGATGAAGCATGGGAAATTATGAGTAACTTTGATCCATTGAGGATTTTTTCCCCAAATGATTAAAAAAATAAATGAAACTCACTTTTCTCTTTTTGCTGAGAAGTGGGATCTTCAGCAAGCATGTCTGACTTGTAGGCACACAAATATGAAATGAATGTGTCTCTGATCTACTGTCCTGTAAGAAGCCCAACACTGGATTTGAACCACAGAAGCTGGTTTCAAAATCGGGCTGTTTCCTTTCAGAACAAGACTGTTTTTGATCAGGTAGAGATAGATGTTACTGCATCTCTTTGAGTGTTTCATTTTTTTCAACTTCAGATATGGGTCTATCCATATTCTCTTTACTGTCTTCCAGTCAAAGCGAATGGGACAGAATTCTCTTTAGAGTCCATCAGTGATACTTTTGCTGCCAAAAAATAGTGACAGAAGACATTCATTGTCCTACCCTATTTCTGCAACATCCAAAATTCTACTTCTAAGAGTCTGTGACTCAAATATAGGCCACTTCTTCAGAATTCTGGCATGTTACTGCCACCACTTTCCTCCTTACTTTAGAAAGCCTTTAATTCAATGTTAGAAAGGGGAGGGGCGCTTTTCTAGTTACACAGATCAATCCAATTGTTTGCAGCTTCAGAATGAATTTTTAAACTTGTTGAACAGAAGCACACAAATCTCTAAAAGCAACTCAGATAACATACAAAGCCCCCATTCACTGTGTAGGCAGAAAGGAATGTGAGTACCCGGCAGCTCTCTAAGGAATGTTCCTTTGGCTCTGACCATTCTGCTCGGAACAAGGAGGGAAATACATACGTAAAATGAATTTATAATGTCTCTGGCTTCGGAATGGCAAAATGGTAAGAAAAGTTGGCTGTTTAATATAAACTCTCAGTTGCATATTCCAGGCCTCCTCCCTTTGAGGTCCTCTCCCACATCCACAGGCCTGGCTACCGTTTAGTGTGGAGTACAAAGTGACTGTTTATTATTATTGACTAGTGAGGCCTGTGCTCTGAAAGTCATTCTGTCAACAGAATGTAAGCAAAGTTGGCATTTTAAAGCGCGGCTCTTTCCAGTCGCCCGGTTTTCTCAGGACTGCTATGCAACGGGATCAGTGCTGTAGTCCTCGGCTCAAGCTGAAAATGTTACACAGGAAGACATACCATGTAAAGGTCAGATACTTCTACTCGGATAATTTTCTTGATGTGTTTATATACCAACGAGGTTGGATGTGTCACCTCTTAGCATAACAGGTGGAAGGTCCCGTAACCCATCCACCCATCTAGCCTAATGATAGGATGATATTTTAAATGGGAAATCTCACTAATCAATGTATGAAGATGTGACTAAATGCTGCTACAACACCCAGGCGAAGTTAATGTCTCTTGTCAAAAGATTCTCTCTTAGGCTAGAATGCCATGCATAGACTGGTGCTATACATCAAGGTCAGCCTCGTTTAGTGTCTCTTAGGTGTTCATGGTCAGAGTTAACTCAGCAGATTATTATGTGCAGTGAATTATGGCTTGACCCATAATGTACTGAATTTGGATTGAAATGAGATTTTAATTCCGATCACTATAGTAAAACAGGTTATTGTGTTCACTGGAAGAATACATAGCTTGGGGAAATTTATGAAGTCCTAAGTATACTTCTAGTTTCAATCTCAAGGAATAAATATATCACATCTACTAAGATGCTCATATTTTCCTACGTTATAACATGAAACAGTCATACACCAAGGCAAGTGAGAGGAACCGTAGAGTCTTGTTAGCAGATTCCATTGAAGTGTCTACTATTAAAACAATAGTTTCCTTTTTATTTCTACAAATATACTTTGTAGCCGATTTATTTTGCTGGTAATTATGTATGTATTCTTCTGTCTTGTAGGACCTCAAGGAGAAATTGAGGCTCACACAGATATCTATCACAACCTGGATGAAAATGGCCAAAAGATTCTCAAATCTCTGGAAGGGTCAGATGATGCTGTCCTGTTACAAAGACGTTTGGATAACATGAACTTCAAGTGGGGTGAGCTCGGAAAAAATCTCTGAATATTAGGTAGGAAAATATTAAGAACATAAAAGACAAACAGGAATAAAAATGGAAAAAAGTTCCCTCGTTTACTTAGCATGAGTATCTGATATGTTTATGTAAATTACCCAATTTCAGAATGATTCATTTTATTTTGAATAAATGAATCATTCCTTTGCTCAGATGGAGATGATACTTGAGGGTTCAGATTAGATTAAAATGGTGATGTTTTATAACAACAGGAGAGATGCATATTAAGACATTAGAGTGAATTTAAATGAGGAACACAGCTCTCCTAATTTCATAGAGTTCTTTCTTGGCTTATTTGCAAAGTTAGACCAAAAAAGGTAAAAATAATCTATACTTGTTATTGAACTCTTTGTTTCTGTAGCATTACTCTAAATGATTTTAAAAGGGACATTTTTTAACTACAACCATGTGTTATTATTAACAATTTACAGGAGACCTCTATCTCCAGTACCTAAGTTGAGGTTACAATAGCATCCTCTCCATTACTACATTGCCTGTGGATAAAGTCCCTAGCTACACTCTATGTCCCTGTATTGGTTTTTGCCTCCTGATGTGTATCCACCCTCGAAAAGGTCATGGATGCATTTTGGTATTGGTATAAGGAGAATGGAACAAAGCTCTTAAATGTTCCTGTTTTTTTGCAGAAGTTCAACAGGGGAACAGAAGAGCAAAGATTATAAGTGCATTTCCCAACATTCCTAAATGACCCTTCAAGTCTAGGGAATGAAAGTCTACCTTAGAACCAATTGCTTTGCCTAATTCACCTTTCTTTATAGCAGTACTTTGTGCTTGCTTCTTTGTAGAGAGGAGGGAGGGGGTAGTGGAGGAATGTAGAAGAGGATAAGTTGATTTCCTAACTGTTAAGAAAAATAACCTCAATATTGTAGGTACTTAATTCTGCTAGGTCATAAGATTACAGAAGTAAGTTACGTGTTCTTCTTGGCATATTTTATTAACTTTAAAAAATTGAATGTATTTACTTTTACAATGGGAAAGAAATAGAACTGAAATTTGAAAACATTCCTGTGAAAATCTGTACTTAATAGGCAAACATGCTAGAGATTCCTGCTTTAATGGTGCCGCAAAATCCATCCAGTTGCCTCGAGAGTTTAATTTGTTGACATGTTCAATGCTCTGATTATCGCTAAGTGATAAATTCCCTTTTAATTTTTTTTGGTATTTGAATAATGTGAGGTACAGAGAATCTCACTAACTTCACAGAGTAGCAAGCCCAAAACATGAACAAGGAACATTTGAGCTTTTAGTGGTCTACGGTACTTTAAAGTATGAAGGAAAAAGGAAAAGATAAGGCTTGCCTAACTTTTACATAAAGATATATAATAAGTGAAAGGATGAAGTAGAAGCACATTTCAGGAGTTGAAATGGATTTGTTTTTATTTATAAGATCTATCCCTCGAGTTTGCTGTCCATCTACCTCTTTTCCCATCAAGGTGTTTCTGATACATTGGCAGCAACCATAAGCATTTTCAAAGCTAGAGTGGCCTTAAGCACTTTCTGCAGCTTAAATGCCCAGTGTATAATGACAAAGGCCATATTTATAGTATTTATCATTAAAAGGAATGAAAATGGGAGCTGGAAAAGATATTGGTGGATAAAGAAAAGAAAGTTATTCTTTTTGTAGAAAGAAAAAAGGAAGGTGCTAAAACTGTTCTGAACATCACTCGGTGCCTTTTCTCTCCTTCATGTGAACTTGATGAAATATAAGGAGAATTGAAAGCAGCAAACAGCATGTCAGCCAAAATATAGGCTCTTCATTCTCAGCAATTCCCCATATGCCAGCTACTGCAGTTTAATTCTTGCTGTCATTAATCAACTAGAAAACAGTTACCTTAGCTTATCTAAGGTGCTGCAAATTCTAGAATTTATATATTCATATCAATGTTTTGGGCTTTTCAATAGGCATCTCTAATAATTCAGGCTGTGTTGTAAGCAAGCTCTTCTGGAAAAAATGCAATGAAATAATTCTTGACATCCAAATGATTCCATTTATTTCCCGACTTGTGATTAAAATAAAGGTAACAGTCAATCCATCCTGAGTGACAGGGCTCATTGATAGAAGTATAGTTGAAGTAATAATTTGAGATGGTTATGAAATAAAATATCTGAGCATCAGAAGGGCTAGATACAGAACCATTTATGACACTTGAAAATGTTTATTACGTACATTGTAAGTGTAGGCAGCAACTCCATGTGAGGTATTTTTTTTCAAGTTACCATTTTAATTAGCCAGGAAAAAAATCCCTTTTTCTCAAGTCTATCATACTAAAGAATTATAGAGATTCACCAGTTCACTGTTTTATACAGTATCCTGAATCCATTTTTATATTTCAACAAGATTTTTTTTAAAAGCATTATTCAGTTTTCATGAGAAATTAATTTGAAATCAAAAAATTTTGAAGTTGCTCTTTGCATTTCATTAGCTCATAAAAGTATCCTTTGCTTTCAGACCCACGTTCATTTTCTGAACTTCCACTGATTTCCCTTCTTTTTGTGTGCTTTATTCCCCTCTTATTACAATTATTAAGACTTCAACATGTCCTTCCTTACATATTGATAGATTTGACTTTTTTCCCTTTATTTACATAGGCAATCCATTAGATAAGGATATTCTTCATTGGGCATTGTTTTGATCATATTCTTTGCTTGGTTGAACTTATTGATGACATATTTAGTTCATTCCTTCCTTTGTTATTTTAACTATATATTAACTCTTCTAGGTGCTGAGATTCATACAATGCATTAAATAGATAATAAACCACGGCTCCCATGAAACTTATGTTCAGTCTCTAGTATCTAGTAACTCCTCTACTCCCTACTAACTGCCTAAAAAGACTTACCTAATCCCTTCTCATGTCTGTTCTTTTATATTCCATTTCTTGCTTTCACGAACAACAATATAGTTACTCTTTAACATTGGGTTCTATGAGCCAGATAGATTCTGCTTTCTAACCCATTTCTACTATCCCACAGTTTTCTCATTCTTCCTTATGAATAGATATATGTATTTGCTGGTCCTTGCACCTAGAGCTCCATTTCCTCTCATCTTCCAAATTTTAACTCAAAGTCCAAACTTCATATTTTTTGTCTGTAGACTCCTCACCACATCCTGTGCTATTTTCATGTACACTCTGTGCCAAGTTTCGTTAAGTCTTCTTAAGTTTCATAGGGCTGTATGCTTGGTGCCTTTAGCAAAATTAATTGAATATAAAAATCCCCAAACTCCAAGTTCTAAATGAGGTTGAGCAGAAAGAGTCCTGGGCTAATAGTTTAGCAATGAGCTTTCTCTGGCTCTAATACTAACTGCCAAATATAGAATATTTAACAAACCATTTGACAGCTTCAGTCTTGCACTGAAGTGAAGCGGTTTGAACAGAAACGTGGGTGGTTGTCCCTTCAAGGTCCCTCAACAGTTATCCTATTCTAGGTTTACTTCTGCAAGCACCATTTTTTAAATTTTTTTTTATTATATCACCGTGAGATATGCAATTACAAAGACGTTCATGTTTGGGTTTCAGTCATGCCGTGCTCCAGCACCTCCATCCCTTCAACAGTGCCCATTTCCCACCACCAATGTCCCCTGACTTCCTCACCCCGTCCCCAAGCCTGCCTCTATGGCAGACACTTTGCCTCTTCTCTCTCTCTATCTCTCTTTTCCTTCCCTTACACATTGTCGCTATATACATTTAGAGGTTATCATGTATATCCCTTTGCCTACAATTCTCAGTTCTAGGTTGGTATTATTATTTCCAATAATTGTTGGCACATTGTTCCCTTTGTCTTTACCTAACTTCTGACACCCACACACTTTACAAGAACTATTTGTGAACCTTCCAAATTACTTAACTTTTTTACTATATCTTTTTATTTTTTATTATACACTGTGAGATATACAAAATACAAAGTTGTTAATGATTAGGTTTCAGTCACACAGTGTTCCAGCACCCATCCCTCCACCAGTGCCCATTTGCCACCACCATTGTCCCCAGATTCCTCTCACCCCTCGCCCAGTCTGCCTCTATGGCAGGAACTTTTCTTCTTTTTCTTCTCTTGCTGTCTCTCTCACTCGCTGTCTCTCCCCTTCCTCTGTCCCTCCCTCTTTCTCTCTCCCTTTTCTTACATATTGTACCTTTCAATACATACATTTAGGGGTTATCATGTATATCCCTTTATACTATGTCTTTCTATGCTTAAATGGAATTAAGTTCAAAGATAAAGTCTAAGAAAAAAGTAAATAAATCTCTGAGAATAAAAGAATTGTATTATATTGTTTTGTAGTTTAGTTTAAGCAAAAGTACCATGCTCTCTACATGCACTACCATATTACAAGTACCTAAAAATTAAAATCAAATAATAAGTGATAGGTCAGTATTTAATTTCTTTACATCAAAGGACACAAAACATTAACTGCTTTAAGTTGAAGGAAAAAGTAAAGTGGGAAAACTTGCTGGCATGTAATGTCTCTCTGGCCTTAATGGAGTCAGAGAGATATCACAGTAGTGAAGTGCTTTTCTTATGTGCATGCAACCTAGATTTGACCCCCTGGCACCACATATGTTTCCCTGAGCATCACCAGAAATGACCCTGTGAGCATAGGGCCAGGTATATGCCCTGAGTACCACCAGAGAAACCTCAAAACAGAATCCCACGCAGACCAGAGAGAGTGTGCAATGGATAGGACTCTTGTCTTGCACATAGCCAACCTGAGCTCAATCTCTGGTACCTTATATGGATGCTCAAACCCTGCCCAGGAGTGATCCCTGAGTGCAAAGTCAGGAGTACCACCTGAAGTGGCCAAAAGTGAAACAAAAATGCTAGCATAAGTAAATACATACCTGCACACAAAGCTATATGTACACACAGAGTGATTAGTGAAATGACCCAACCTCAGCATGGTCATCAGTTGAAAACAGTACCTAACATTCTCAAGTAGTACACATTCACAAATCTTGCATTTTAATTAAAAATAGAAATGCAAACTTGGTAAATGAAGTTTTATTTTGTAAAAAGTGTTTATGAAGACTTATGTAATCTGATTATATTTTCTATATTTTATATGTACTCTAAACTGTGAACCACACATCAAAATAATTTCAGCAAGATTTGCATTTTGTGAGATTTTTTGTAGGGAGAAGTTTGTCTTATGCAAAACTACACATATTAAATTTTGTGCATTAATTTGAGGCTCAAAGAAAACCAGTATTATATTATCTGGAGCAAAAACAAATGTCTTAAAGAATAATGGGTTTTTGGAAGTTAGAGGATTTTATTAATAGGAAAGGAAGGAAGGAAGAGGAAGGAAGGAAGGAAGGAAGGAAGGAAGGAAGGAAGGAAGGAAGGAAGGAAGGAAGGAAGGAAGGAAGGAAGGAAGGAAGGAAGGAAGGAAGGAGGGAGGGAGGAAGGGAGGGAGAGGAAGGAAGGAAGGAAAAAGAAAGAGAAAGAAGGAAGGAAGGAGGAAGGAAGGGAGGGAGGGAGGGAGAGAGGAAGGAAAGGGGAGGGAGAGGAGAAGAGAGGGAGGGAGGAGAGGGAGGAGAGGGAGAGAGAGAGAGGGAGGGAGGAAGGAAGGAAGGAAGGAAGGAAGGAAGGAAAGGCAGAGTCTACCTCTAAAAAGAAAAACACAGGTTGGACATTGAATATCTTTAACCTTTTTCCTAGTCTATATTATGTTTGAAAGGTGATGTTCATTGCCCCTATTCAGAAAAAAAAATGTTTACTTCTCTTGAGCTTAATTTTCTCCCCTTAATTTAAAGCCCCATAGCTCCTATTTTATTCCTATGGCTCCTTATTATGACTGCATTCTCACCTTTTCTGTTTACTAAAATGCTATCTTATTACAGAAGCGTACCAAAGATATAGAGGAATATATCACTAGTTTTATAAATAAGTCAAAGTGAAAAATGATTTCCAATATAATACATTTTCTTTAACAATCCTTGCCTTTCAGAGTAAAGTTTTATTAAGTGTTTCAAACTAGGCATCAGCCAAATCATACTTGAAATATTTGTGTCTAGAGGAATAACAATCACTTTAGCTGCCCCTGTGTTTCTTAGAGTCCCAACATCCAGGAGATCCTCAAAGACCAAGCAGCTAATCCCAACACGCATAAAGGTTTTGCATTTTACTCAAGCCTTACAAATTGTACAAATTATCTGCTTATTAAAGATCAGCATTTGCCTTATTAAATGCTCAAAACCCCCTAAGCTCTTGTCATTGATAATAAAGATTAGTGGACATTGTATAGAAGCTAAGTGTGCCCTTTGAAACCTCTGAATATTCTGAGTAGTTAGGCGTAGAGAGAGAATATTTTCCAATTTGCAAAACCTTTATTGCTCAGGCATTTAAAAGATTTTGTATAAACCACAATGCTTAAGGGTCTCCTCATATAAGATGTGCTTCTCATTTTAGGTGTATAAATATGGCATCTTAAGCAAGTTACTTGCTTCTGCAGCTGTCGTTGTACCTTTGTATGTAAGGCTTCCTTCCATCTTAAACCTATTTGTACCCAAGACTTCCTTCACTGTGCTTCCAAGTTCTTTTCTGCTTTTCCATCAACTCTCCACACTGGACTGC
>JAJIBD010014093.1:0-30729 GCA_021461705.1 Cryptotis parvus
GGCCCCTTCGCTGCGGGGCTCTGTCCCTGGTGAGTGGCCGCCGTGCATCGGTCATAGACGCCGAACAGGAGCTTGTCACCAGAGGGATGGCTGGTGCCTAACGCTCCCCACCGGGGAAGAGCAAAGCCTCCGTTCTCTCACTCCTGCTCTTCACACACTCCGAGCAAGTCCCAGCTCAACCGTGAGGATGCAGGACTCAGGTCTGGTCCCGCCCTCGACCAGTTTCCAGTGTGGCCAGGAAGGGAGATGACATACATTGGTTCACGGGTCCTCAGCAACTCTGTGGCAGCCTGAGGAGCTTTCCTGGCCCCAAGGACAAGAAGTGCCTGAAACGGGCAGGTGCGTTTCCATTGCCCGACGCCCTGCACACCTGTGGATGCGGACATGATGCTAATGTCTGCTCCCGGGATGGAGGTGCCCTGAGATGGTGCTGGGGCACTCCAGCCTTCACCCCTCTCCCCATCCTGAGTGGGGTATGGTGCGTAGCTGGGAGACAGCCTGACAGCAAGGTGGGCCTGGAGACCCTCGCGCCGGTGAGGGAAATCTCCTCCCTGTGTTCCTCCCCTCCAGCGCTTCTGGTTGGGGTTCGGAGAAGAGGGCGGGGGAGAGGGTGCAGTCTCGGAGACTGGGTCAGCAGGTGACATGGGGTAGGGTAAGGACCTCAAAGGTCATCTGGGCTGACCTTTGACAGATGGGGGAAACAGCTCTTCAGAGGGAAGTGACTTCTGAAGGTCACCCGGCTCCTTCCTGATGGAGCAGCCACACCCTCCAAGCCTGGCTGACACCTAGTTCAGCGTCTCTGCCCTCACCCCAGCTGCAGTGTTCGGTGTTCGAGGAGCCTGGTCCTGCCCCCAAGCTGGGAATCCCCACAGTGGGGTGGGGGTGGGGTGGAGTTGCTGATGGCCCATGACCCCCACGCCCCCCCCACACTCTCTCTCTGCTCTCTCTGTCTGTCTCTCTCTGTCTCTCTCTGTTTCTCCCTCCCCGCCCCCAGGCTAGTTTTGTGTGTTCCAGACCCAGAGCCACAGCCCTCGCTCTTTGCCCACTGCTCCGAGCAGGGAGCCCCACAGAGCCAACCTCAAGCTGAATGAGAAGGTGGCCCAAAGCGGGTTTCACTTCCCACGTTTTCTCTGTGGTGGCAGCCCCAGGTGGCGGGTTCGATTCCCGCCTTCTGTGCCAGCACTTTGACCTATAGCCTCCTGCTCCCTTCTCCTGACCCAGGAACCCTGCCCCCACCCAGACCCCCGTCCTGAGCATCACAGTCTGTGACCCCAGAGGCAGCCGTCCTGAGTCCAAGCTGGCTGTCCTCCTGCACAGGAGAGAGCTTTCTCCTAGTGCCGCCCATTTCCCCCTCAGGCCCACCCTGTGCCTTTACGAAGACTGTCTCCTTTCCTGAGCCTGGCATCCTTTGGGGACCTGCTGCCACATGGCCTAGATCCAGCTTCCAATGCCACCCCTCCTAGCTGTGCGACAGGCTCACAGAGCCGTGGGGTTGGCCTGTGTCTTCGCCTTGTTGCCCTTGGAGGAAGGGACAACAGTGCCAGGGGCTGCAGGACATATCTGCTTCCGTCTAAAGGACGCTGCCTCGGGAGCCCCTCACTGCCGTGCTGGGGAGGGAGCCCGCTGCCACCCGAGGGCTGGGCTGATGGAAACATCAACTGCGCAGAGGGGGCTGGAGTGAGAGCACGGAGGGTGAGGTGCTGGCCTGGCACGTGGCCAACCCAAGTTCAATTTCCCACACCCCATACGGTTCCCCTGAGTCCCGCCAGGAGTGATCCCTGAGTGCAGAGCCAGAGTAAGCCAGGTGTGGCCCCAAACCAACCAACCAACCAAACCAAACAACCAAACAAGCAAAAACAGGGAGGAAAATGGCACCTAGAGACAGATGAGCCAAGGATTCTTGCCAGAGGTTCTGGGGTCCACAGAGAGGACCCAGAGACAGCAGAAGCTTCGATGACCTGAGATCCAGTGTGGAGCCCAGAAACCCAGAGTTTCCAGGGTCTTGAAACCAGAGCTGCTCCCCTCCGCACTAGTTCACAGTAGCACTGGAGGCAGACCCCAACTCCTGAGCCAACAACTTGCTGACCCCCTGGGCTCCAGCCCGGGTAGAGAGCGCACAGGGCAGAGGGGCTGGGCAGGGGCCATTGCTGGATGTGAAGTCTCTGCCTTCTCTCTTTACTTCTTTGTTACTTAGCTTTCTTCCGGGAAAGTGTGAGGCTCCATGACAGCAGGAGCTCAGGGAGTTTGACCGGAGAGAGAATCTGCTCCAGTACAAGAGTGTCTGCATAGAGCAGGTGTTCAGGAAACCTTCAGGGGATAAGGAAATAGGTGGGTGGATGAATGTGTGGATATATGGATGGATGGGTGGGTGGATTGACAGATGGATGGGTGGGTGCATGAAGAGATGAACAGATGGGCGGTGGGTGGATTAGTTGGGTAGATTGATGGATGAATGGCTGGTAGATGATAAAAAAGAGGATGAAATATGGGAATGAGAGAAGGATGAACAGATGGATGGGTGGATAGTTGAGTGGGTAGTGTGTGGATGAATAGATGGGTGGGTGAATGGATAGGTATGTGGACAGAGGGATGGACAGATGGATAGATGGATGGGTGATGTGTCCTTCACTGGAGGCCAGAGCAACCATAGTCTGAACCATACTCTCCCCCTTTGAAATAGGCTCTGGGATGGGGCCCCAGCAAGGGACTGGGGAGGGTCCCAGGAGTGGTCACTCTCGGGGTTGGGAGACAGATAGGATTTTGAACACTATGAAATTTTCCCGTTATCCTAGAGGTGGGTCTTCTGGCCAAAAAAACAAATTCAGGCTTCCTTGGGAAGGGGCCCCAGGCCCCGTGAAGGGATCTGGGCTTCCGACATCCAAGCCAATGAGGCATTTCTTTGGGGCTCTCATAGCCTCCTGTGTGCACCCCAATCCCAGCTCTGGCCACTGATCCCTTGTAGGTCTGTGAAATCTCAGGGCCGGGAAACCTGTATCCCCTGTACTCCAGGGGTAGCCTCAGTCCTCGTCACTCCAGGGACCGGGATGGGGAGGGGAGTGCTCAGGGTCCCGGGGTCCTCAGGTCCTGCTGCTCTCTGAACCGAAGTTCCCCATCTCCCGTTAGTGGCATCACTGCTCAGTCACAGCCAAGGTGGAGACCTAGGGCTGGCCACCAGTTTCTGTCTTTGGGGGTGGGGTGGGGCACGCCAGCTCATGAGGATGGCAGTGCCGGCCGTGTCCACCTTATCACACAGATAAGGCAGTGTGGCCATCGGGGGACACCTGCTTTCTCTACAGAAAACACAGTGGGTGACTCTGGGGTCCCCTGGCTAGTCCAGGAGGTCCCGGGCTCCCCTTCCAGCCCTCGTGGTTGAAAAGCGTTTCTGTGCTGCTAGACCAGTGCCCGTCTGGAGGCATGTTTGTGCCTCCAGCTACTTTCTTCAGGGTCTACATGTTGGTGCCTCTCCACGACCACCCCAACTCTTCCTCTTACCTTCAGCACCACCTGAAGCACCACCAGGCTTTAGAGAAACAGCAGGTTTCTGAGACCCACTGGGGACTGGCTTGACGTCCCCAGCCTCGGTGGGCACTCAACAGCTAATTTTCCAGGGGTGTGCAGGCAGAACCATGGGGCGAAAGCAGGAAGGGCGCTGGTATTTGGGGCTTGAGCAAGGTTGCAGTGCCGCTGGTTTTCTGAGACGTGGAGCCTGAGGGGGGAGGAGAGAGCGGGCTTGGAAGAAGCTCCAAGATTTTCCCTGACCCCCGCCTTGATGGGCCCAGGCGGAGTAAACCTTCCTCCGAGCATGTGATCAGTCCCAGATCCCCCAGTGCGCTCACATCCATGCAGAGCCCACCCAGCGCGGCTCCTCCTCTGCCGCCTTTGATCCCTTCCCCTTAGGAACATTCCAGCTCCAGGGAGCACCTTCCCTCTCTTCCTCCAGTGTCCTGGGCATGGTCCACTGTCCTCTTTTACATTGAGGCCCACTGAGATTTTTTTCTTTTGCTTTTTTGGGTCACATTCGGCAATGCTCAGGGGTTACTCCTGGCTCTGCACTCAGGAATTACTCCTGGCGGTGCTCAGGGGACCATATGGGATGCCGGGGATCGAACCTGGGTTGGCCTCATGCAAGGCAAACGCCCTCCCCGCTGGACTATGCTCCTCCGCCCTCCCCCCCCACACACACACTAAGATTCTGAACTGCCCAACAGCCGTCCTGGGCAGGGCAAGCCCGCCTGTCTGGCCTTTCACAAAACTCACCACCGAAGATAATTCTGTTGAACACTTTAGGGCTATTTTCCCCCAAAGAGAGGGCCTGTTGCTCTGGCTTCTTTATTTGCATTCCTGGTCCCCAGCTCATACTGGAGCGATGTGAAATACAGGAACAAATGAGTGAATGGAGGGCCGTGGCTGGACGGGGCGTAGAGGAGTGGAGGGAAGGAGGGTGCACGGTGTCTGAGGCACGGAGGCGTGGACGGAGGGAGGTGGGTGGATACAGTGATGGGGGGAGAGAGCGGCGTGGGCGTTCCTTTCCCACGTTCGTTCCAGTACCATGTCTAGCACATGGCAAACGGCCGGTGCCGACAGATGAATTTGTGCAGCTTAAGCAGGATTTCAGGTGTGAAGGAAACATGGGCAGAGCCAAGGAGCCTCTTAAAGGAGGAGAAGAAGGGCCGGAATGATAGCACAGTGGGGAGGCGTTTGCCTTGCATGCGGCTGAGCTGGATTCGATTCCCAGCATCCCATTTGGTCCCCGAGCACCACCAGGAGTAATTCCTGAGTGCAGAGCCAGGAGGAACCCCTGAGCATTGCTGGGTGTGACCCCAAAAAGCAAGAAAACAAAAAGAAGGGAAGAGCTGGGCCCAGCTCTCTGGCCTGGGGGCACCTCCCTCACTGTCCCTCCCTGCCCACCCAACTCCCCCACTGAGCACCCACCTCCTCAACCCCTCAACCTGTGGCCCCGCCCCCACTTCCTTCAGGGCGCTGACGGGGAAAGCAGTACCAGCTTGGGGGCAGCTGAGCTCCGGAGGCGGCCCCGCCCTCGGAAGCTTCCAGTCTGGTAGGTGGGATAAAGAGTTAACTGACAATTAAGCACTCAAGCAACCAAGACCCCAGACCCAAGAGCCCCCTCCAGGAAGACTCCCCTGAACCCCCACCTCAATCCAACACCTCTCCCCACCCTCACGGCCGCCCTCAGACCCCGGGTCCCCCCTGCACTCACTAGGGGGACTATGGATTTCCGCCTGGGCTGTGTCCCCTGGAGGGCAGCAAGGGCAGAATTTCTGGCGTTTTCATCTGACCCCCAAACCACCAGTGCTGACCCTTGGCAATAGCTTGGCTTTTCAGGGTCGAATTCAAGTGTTCTGAGTGACGCTTCCTAAGTGCCGACATCCTGGGCAGAGTTTGGGGGTACGGGAAGGTGGAGGCGAAGTGGCGGGGGGCTTCAAGTGGGGGCTCTGGCTCCCATCGCCAGATGGATCCGATCTACCAAATGCCACCGAGAGGTTAAGTGGAAGTCGGGGGTGGGGCGGGAGGCTTTCGGGTGACCTATCCATATAAGGTGGCAAAGGGAACTGGGATGACTTGGGGACATCCCTAACCTTTGAGGCTGATGTCATGCCCCTCACCCACTAACAGTCTCGTGGATGCGGTGAATGAGGTCCCCATGCTGGCGGCGCCTCTGAGGCTCTCGGGAGCCAGGTGTCGGGATGCGCAGAGAGCTGAGCAGAAGCCCCGTTCATCCCTGCAAAGCCAGCCTCTTCCCGCGAGCCGGGCAACCTCTAGGGAATCCCAGGGCCTCAAGCGCTGTGTTCCCCGGAATTCCCTAGAGGAATTCCGGATTCCTCTAGATTCCTGGATTCCTCTAGAATCCCGGGATTCCCTAGAGGAATCCCAGTGGGCGGGGCGGGGCTAACCGCGATGGGCGGGGCTAAACAGGACCAACAACACTGGGGCTAAGCTCGATGGGGCGGGGCTAAGCTCGATGGGGCGGGGCTAAGTGGACGGGGCGGGGTAATCACGATGGATGATTAGCCACCGTGTCAGGGCACTGTAGGATGGACATTTCCAGGGAAGGGCATGCACATTCAGGAGGGCAAAGGCACTGGAAGACTCCATCGATCAAGTGCCCTGGAGGGCACCATCTCCTTCCAAGGTGATAGAAAAACCAGGGGGTGGCGGCCAGGAAGGCTCCTTAGCTTGTGCAAAGTCCCGCGGGCAAGGACACAGATCACGTGCAAGGTCAGCTTTGTCTGATTTACATATCTGTGCCCCAAGCCCAGTGGACTGCCCAGTGCCGCGGGCATGAAGGGCCACCCATGAGGACCTTTGTCTAGAAGTCAGCAGCCCAAAGCCGCCCGCAACCCCTGTCCTGTCCTCACGCTCCCTCCGCTTGTTGGGGATGTGTTGACCTGGGTCCACACCCTTTCATTTCGGGTCACTCTTGGCTGTAGCATGCTAGTGGTCACAGAGGGCAGTGTTGGGGCCACCCTCAGCGTGCAGTGCCTGTATGCGTGGGTGTGTGTGTGCGCGTGCGTGAGGATATGTGTGTAGGGTGTACGGGTATGTGTGTGTGCATGTGTGTGTGCGTGTGCGTGTATGTGTCAATCTATGTGTTGTGTGGATATGTGTGTATGCTGGTGTGTGTGTAGGGTGGTGGATGTAGAGTGTGAGGATTGCGTGTTTGTGTGTTTGTGTGTGTGAGACTCTAGCAGTGCACCTGCTAGACAGGTCCCCTCAGGCCCCCACCTCAGGCCCCCTCAGGTCCCCATCTCTGGAGTCTTCCTGGAGGAGGAGCCCTGGGCTCAGACATTCATTTTCTTTTTCTTTTCTTTGGTGGTGGTGCTGGGGATTGAACCCAGGCTGTCTAGGTGCAAGGCGAGCCACTCCTATCTGTGTTCAAATATCTGCCCCTCAGTTGCCTTCGCCAGTGTGGCTCAGTGACGCCCGAAGATACCTAGAGTGAGGCCCCCGCAGCCTTGATGCGTCTGGTGAGTTTTACTGCTAAGGAAGGGTTCTTCTTTTATTTTTCTTCTTTTCTTTTTTGGGTCACACCCGGCAATACTCAGGGGTTACTCCTGGCTCTGAACTCAGGAATTACTCCTGGTAGTGCTCAGGGGACCATATGGGATGCCAGGAATCGAACCGGGTTGGCCACATGCAAGGCAAACGCCCTCCCGCTGGACTACGGCTCCAGCCCCAGGAAGGTTCTTGTTATCTTCTGGATGCTGGTCCTGTGAGAGACAGGATCTGCGACATACTTCCCCAAATGCATATTTAATGCACCTTGACTACCATAAAAGCAAGAGTGATGTCAGAGAACAGTCGAGCAAGTCACGTGGAAGGCACTGTTGGCGTTACAGCTCACACCGGCGTGGCCTGCTGCGTGGCTGTCACCTTGGGCTGCGCCGGGGAGAGGCGAACAGAGCCATTTGGGCACCCAAGCGGTGACTCGCTCTGGTGCAGGGACTTGAAACATCTCGGCGCAGCTCCGGGTGACTGTCGCCCCACGTGCCCTTCCACTGAGCCTCCTGCCAGGGCTCCATCGGTCACCTGCTGTGCCGTGGTAGGTCTGGGCGGGGAAACCGACGTGGGTGGTGTGAACACCAGGCTTTGCTTTTGCTTTTTCGTGTTTTGGAGTGGTGCCACGGCTCAAGCCACAAGACTCATGTCCTACTCCTGAACCTTGACCCTGCCACAGAGTTTTAAGTTTGACTGAACGAGATGGATGTTTCAGCAAAATTGTTCAGGTGGTTTAAAATGTGGATCAGGGCCGGAGCGATAGCCCAGCGGGTAGGGCGTTTGCCTTGCACGCGGCCGGCCTGTGCCAGCCTAGGTTCGATCCCCGGCATCCCATATGGTCCCCGAGCACCTCCAGGAGTAATTCCTGAGTGCAGAGCCAGGAGTAGCCCCTGAGCATTGCCGGGTGTGACCCAAAAAGGCAAAAAATAATAAAAAATAAAAAAATAAAAAAATAAATGTGGATCAGAGTAAGAAGAGAAGCCAAGGACCCACACTTGGAGCTGTGGGATGGCCTCACCTAGCTGGGAGAGGGGCCTGGGCAGGCAGGAGCTGGCCATGGTGTCACAGAGTCAGGGGGCCCGACCGGATGTGCGCGCTGCAGCCTGAGAGGGGAGCAGTGACAAGGGCTGGGGGAGCCGGTGGAGGGAGGGGAACCATGATGGGGCTCCGGGCTGTGTTGGGATTTGGACGTGTCTCCCACCCTTTTCTTTTATTTAAATTTTGGCTTTAGGGCCACACCTGGAGGTGCTCAAGGGACCAGATGGTACCAGGAATGGAACCTGGGTTCCAGCATGCAAAGCGCTCGGCCTGTTGGGCTCTTTCCCTGCCCCCATGCATTTATTTATTCCTTCCCTCATTCATCTCACAAATATTTACCGAGCCAGGATGGGTACCAGGTGCAGCAGTCAGATAAGATGCTCTGATGGGGGGGCGGAGCGATAGCCCAGCGGGTAGGGCGTTTGCCTTGCATGAGGCTGACCGGGTTCGATCCCGGCATCCCATATGGTCCCCTGAGCACTGCCGGGAGTAATTCCTGAGTGCAGAGCCAGGAGAAACCCTGAGCGCCGCCGGGTGTGACCCAAAAAAAGCAAAAAAAAAAAAAAAAAAAGCTCCGATGGGAAAGAGACAGCGGTGAAGCCATAAGGCCTCCCGGGTATGCATAGGGCTCGGGATCCGGCTGGCGGAGATGAGCTGAAGGAGGGGCCAGAGGGCCCAGCCAAAGGGGCTTGGAGGCCAGCCAGAGAGGTCAGCAGGGGAGCAACCAGGAAAACAGTGGAATGCCTAAGAAAACTACCTGGAGGGGGGGGGGGGGGCGCAGAGACAGGGGCGGAGGCTTTCAAAGAGGCATCAGTGTCCATTTGTTTATTCAGACATTGCTCCACCCTCTCTGAGTGCCAGGGCCCTGGGGAGTTAGAGAAGGACGAGAAATCCTGAGGCAGGTGTGTAAACTACAAATGATCAGCCGTTCTAAGGTCATGTTAGAAAGACTCTTTGGTCGAATCACATGGGGGCACATGTATGCTGAAGGTACAATTTTTTTTCTATGTGCTAGGCATCAGGGAAGGCTTCCTGGAGGAGTGGGCCGGAGCTTGAGAATGAGGCAAAGTTCCCGATGTACCACCAGGAGTAATTCCAGAGCATAGAGAATGGAAGGCAAAGGTTGGTGGCAGAGGAAAAGGACGAAGCCTGACGTGGAGGTGGGAAGTTGCTGCATGTTATGGCAGCTAAGCATCCCGAAGCATTTGGGGGGTACAACAAGCTAGGCGGCCAGCCTGGAGGGGGCGGAGGGTGAGACATGCAAGGAGAGTGGGCCAGATTGGCAGGTGCCCAGGGCCGCCGCTTGGCACTGCCCCCACCAAGTCAACGGGCGCAGAGCCTCTGGGAGCTCAGCTCTGAGTTCCGAGACTAACAGGTGTCCCCACCATGGCTCCCAGTCTTGGGAGAAGAGGGTGGGAGGTGAGGGCAGTTGTTGGCATGGACCATGGTGGGCAGGCAGAGGTGCCGAGGCCACGCAGCTGAGCTCTCGGGGTCCCGTGGCCCCTCCTCAGGTCCAGGCCTTCACTTGCCTCCTCTTGTGTCCCACCTTAACCTCATCGTCCAGTCCCAGAGCTCTGGGTTGAACTGAAATGTGGGACCCAGAATCTGAGGGTCAGACTCCACGGTTCTCGTGGTCCCTGGAACCCGCCCAAGTACTTCCTGTTCTGAAGCCGCCCCTCCCCTTTGGGTAAAAAGGCCTCTGGAGCCCTCTACTGGCACCTCTGCTTGGACAGTGCAATGCCGGCTTGGCAGAGAAGCTGACCTCTGCCAGCCTGAACAATAGTACAGCGGGTGGGGCATTTGCCTTGCACGAGGCCAACCTGGGTTCATCCCATGTGGCCCCCACAGTACTTCCAGGAATAATTCCTGAGTGCAGAGGCAGGAATAGCCCCTGAGCATTGCTGGGTGTGGCCCCAAAAGCAAAATAAATAAATAAATAAATAAATGGATGAATAAATAAATAAATAAGTGAATAGATAAATAAATAAATAAATAAGAAATAAAAGAAAAAAAGAAAGGAAGGAAGGAAAGAAAGAGAAATGGAAGGAAGGAAGGAAGGAAGGAAGGAAGGAAAGGAAGAAGGAAGGAAGGAAGGAAGGAAGGAAGGAAGGAAGGCAGGCAGGAACTACCTCCTGTGTCTGTCACTGCAGGATCCTCACCGGTGCAGAGTGGCCATTGACCAACCATCGAGGATGACCCTGTCTCCAACTCCCAATTCACCCGAGCCTCAAGACAAGAACCAGTACACTTGCGGCCTCCTAAGCGGCCTCCCTCCCTCTCTCCGCCCTCCATCTCTTAGTAGGCCGGCCTGTGGGGGCCCGGTCTGGCTCCTGGTGTGACTCAGGAGGAAAGGACAGCCATTGCGTACATGAGCCATGGGTTCGAGTCCAGGCAGCGGTCACAGCTATGCTGTTCTCAGCAGCCCGAGTGGCGCTGAAGGGCGCCCTGCGGGACCCACTTCATAATTCTGTTGGGGTGTAGACGGGGCAGTCGTGCGGGTGGGGGTCAGGCAACATTAGGGGCTTCCTTTGAGGGTGAAGTCTTGGTTGGGGGGAGACTGCTACTTCCGCTGTGATGAATGCCATGAAATTATCCACGAGGATGCCAGAGATGTAGGTGCCCGGAAGGGCACAGAGACGTCTCGGGATGGCTCAGGAGCTCCTGCTCCAGTGTTTGGGGCCCTGACGGCCATCCCTGGTCCCCACTGGCCCCTAGTCCCATGGCGAGATTCAGCCAGTTCTCAGTCAGACCAAGGTACCTGGTCCCCCTAATGTGCTCAGGCTACAGGAACTGCCTCGCCACTGGGAATGGTCAGGGGACGGGACCTGTGACTCTGGGGGGTCTAGAATTCTTACAAAGCCTAAAGTTTAGGCCAAGGGAAAAAGCACATGAGACCAAAGCCCGGGCACGGGCAGAAAAACCACATGGGACTCTGCCAGGCTACAGCACCCCCTGGTGGTGCGAAGGGGGGACAGCTGCCTCCTGCTCAGGATCTTGCTGCGCAGGGGCGGCACCTGCCAGCCCTGTTCCTCCTGGCGGGAGCCCCTCCTACACCCGCCTGGGACGGGGGTCTTCCACCTCTGAGGCTCCGATCTGCCCCCTAGGACGAAGCCCTCCTTTAGCACTGCTGGCGCTCCGGCTTGAAACAAACTGTTTTGGGTCCAAGAGACAGCGCCAGGTGAGACGCTGGTCTTGCTATGGCCAACCCATTCCATCCCTGGCATCTCATGGCTGGCTGAGCCCCACCAGGTGTGACCCCAGGACCCCACCCCAACCTAAAGACTGCTTTGAACTCTGGGGGAAGGTCACAGGTCTGCTCTGTCCTGCCCACCAGATACTCGGAGCTCGCCCCAGCCGAGGGCCCGGCACATACGGAGCACATGTTCCCAGAACCCATCAACCTTTTGTTTTTGGGCCACAACGGCATGATCCGGGTTTACTCCTGGCCCTGCACTCAGGAATTACTCCTGGTGGTGTGTGTTGGGGCGGGGGGCTATATGAGATGCTGGGGATCAAACCCAGGTCAGCTGCATGCGAGCCAAACACCTTACCTGCTGTGCTCTCGCCCGGCCCTTGCCCCTTTGAAGCAGCAGAGGCAGTGCCCGGCCAGGCACAGGACGCGCTGCTCGGGCCCCACAGTGTTGGGGCTGCCGGGACCACAGTGCGCAGAACCAGCAGTGCGGGTGGGGGCTCTGGGTGCAGGTCCCTTTCTCCCACTCCCGCCCACTCCTCAGCCCCTCCCTTCTTCCTGTCTCGTGTACGGACAGTGCGGGACAAGCCCTCTTGCATGCGGAGCCTGTGTCCAGTCTGTCAGTGGCCTGCCAGGCCGCCTCTGTGTCCTGCAGAGCTTAGGCAGAGGCATCTCCGCCCCAGGAAAGCCCCCTTGGGGACACCCTCATTCTCCCATTCTCTTTGCTCGCCCCAGGAAAGCCTCCTTGGGGACACCCTCATTCTCCCATTCTCTTTGCTCCATGCAAACACCGTTAGGCAGCCGACCCAGGTCCAATCCTGGCATCCCATCCGGTCCACGAGCACTGCCAGGAGTCATTCCTGTGTGCAGAGCCAAGAGTAAACGCTGAGCATCGCCGGGTGGGACTTAAAGCCAAACACTCTTCTTCCTTCCTTTTCTGGCTGAGGGCGTCTCCAGTGAGTCCCCGCTTTCTAAGACTCTGGGAGATGAGTCATCAATCATGGGGTTCTCTCGAGCCTAGACCTTCCCTTCAGGTCATGTTCTTAATAGGTAGGACCCCAGAGACCTCCAGATTGCCCACCTCCAGAGCCTCTGAAGCGGACCGATGTGACCGGAGAGCAACGGGACTTGCCTGGGTCCCCACTGGTGCAGCGGGTGGGCGGAGAAGGGGCAGGCTGGGGGAGACCCTGACCCAGGCCACGAGCTAAGGGAGGGTGTCAAAGAAATACTTTATTGAGCCTGGCTTCACCGCTGACTTAAATATGCAGGGGGAGGGCATGGACTCTCCCCGCCCCCCATGCCACACCCCTGTCCGGCCAACAGGAGCTGTGAAAAAATGAAGAGGAAAGTCCAAGCGAAAGGCGTGGCGGGCCCAGACGCAATAAATACTCCAATAGCTGAGCGGTGGGCGGGCCGGGAGCAGGAGTGAGGGGGTCTGTGTTGGGGCGCTCATGCGTCCCGCCACTCCGCGCCCGCAGGTCTCTTCCAGCTGCCGCGTGGCCGGGGTGAGAGAGGGGCTCTGCCAGGCCATGGTCACCCGAAGATCACTG
Source organism: Cryptotis parvus (assembly GCA_021461705.1). Classification (NCBI taxonomy): domain Eukaryota; kingdom Metazoa; phylum Chordata; class Mammalia; order Eulipotyphla; family Soricidae; genus Cryptotis; species Cryptotis parvus. The sequence goes on from JAJIBD010014093.1 coordinate 12,796, forward strand.
GTCAGCTTCCTCTTGGCCTTCAGGGATCCTCGCGGCCGCACAGACACAGTTTGTCTTCTTTGGCTTTACCCATCAGCCCAATCTGGGGGTGTTGACCCCAGTGTCCTGGGAAACTGAGTTCTTGGGCGGCAGGGTTCGGGTCACACACCCAGACTCCGAGGGTGACCCCCAGGCCACTGCGCAGTCTCAGGGCTCTCGTCTGCACTGTGCCGGCGGGCAGGGAGTGTATGAGTGGGGGTGCAGGGGGCACCGTGAGGAAGCCCAAGAGCCCTGAAGTAGGACCGTGGGGGCTCAGGTCCTGCAGAGACCGGGACCCCCAATTCCAGCCTGTGGGGGAGGGGCGCATCCCTGAGGCGGGGGCTCAGTCCTGTTTCCGAGGCAGAGAAGTTGTCCGTGGCTACGTGGTCACGCACAGAGTGTCCACGTGGGTGTCCGGCAGGCGGAGCCCCCGCACCCACAGCCCCTTCCCTCCCCGCCCGCGCCTCTCACCCGCGCGCGTTCTCGCACTCGCCCAGCAGGTGGCGCTGCCGCAGAGAGCAGCAAAGCGCGGCCCCCAGTGACTCCAAAAAAGGAATCTCACATTTGCGAACTGCCCCGCCGGTGGGGAGTGGTGGTCACCCCTAGAACCCCGAGGGTCGCGGAAGGCTCACAGCCGGGCGCCTGCGCAGGCCAGAGCACGAGTCCGCCAACTCCGGGTGCCAGAGCAGCGCGCGCGCCCTTTGCCCGGCTCCGTAGCGCCCACCGGCCGCAGGGGCCGAGGTCAGTGCGGCCGGAAGATGTCCGAGCACTGCTGCAGGATGAGCTCCACCACCTGGTTCTGGAACACCATGGTCATAGGCATGCTGCTCTCCTCCGTCTCGGGCCGCAGCAGCGTGGGCCCGAACACGATGGCCACGCTCTGCACCGACATGCGGTTCTCCTCGCCGTGCTCGACCACCCTGCGGGGGGGCGCGGGGGATCGGAGCCCTGAGCCGCGGGCCGTGTGGGGGGGCGCGCCCTCCCCGAGCCCCCCGCCGTCCCCTCACCTGCACAGGTGCTGGAAGAGCAGCCGCAGCGTGTCGTGGTTGGGGGCGGGCAGCGAGCGCACCAGGTCCCGCACACAGCGGCTGCGCTGGGCCTGGTCTTGCAGCTCTGCAGAAGGAGGTCCATAGGCTGACTCCAGGTGGGGGTGGGAGAAGGCCCCGACCCCTGCTGGCCTCCCAGCCTCGCCCCTGCCTGCTCCACCCCTTCTGCTGACCACCTCGCCTCCACCCTTCTGCTGCCCTCCCTGCGCGCCACTCACTGATGGCTGCGATGAACTGGCGGAAATGCGAGAAAGGGAAGAGCGGCTCGGGCAGCTCTCGGAAGAAGAGCTTCAGGGCTCCGGTGATAACGTGGACGTCCTCCCAGCGCCCATCGTCCAGGTCCAGACGCTCATCTGCCGCGGTGGGGAGCGGGGATCAGCACCCCTTCCCGCCGCGGGGGAGGCCTGAGGGGTTGGGTGGGGGTGGCGGAGGACCTCACCGTGGTCCACCTTATAGCGCAGCTTCTGGATGGTGGCCAGGTTCCCGCTGATGCGGTACAGCCCGTCGATATCCAAGCCTGGGGGAGGGAGGCGCGGCCCCTGCTGATGCCCCATGGGGAGGGCCCCGTCATCCCCCACCCCCGTCAGTCACCCCTCGCCTGGGGGACCCTGTTCTCCCGCCCTCCCAGGGGTCCTGGTGGGGCCCTGTTTCGCGCCCCCAGGGGTCCCAGACGCCCACCCCGGGCCTCCACGGTGCGAATGCACTGTTGCACGAAGCGCGGCACCCGGGGCTCCTCTCCCGCTCGCACAGCTCTGCCAGCGCGCAGCCGAACACCTGGTCTGGGGAGAGGCGGGTCAGCACCGAGCCCCGCGCCTCAACCCACCCGAACCCCCGCGCCCGCTCCCTCGAGGCCCCTCTCAGCACCGAACCCCGGTGCCGGCTCCCAGCGCCCCGCACCGAGCCCCCGCCGCGCGCCCGAGCCCCCCAGTCCGCACCCGAGCCCCCGGCCCTACCTTTGATGTAGCCCTTCTCCCGGAGCGCCTGCAGCGTGGGCCGCCTCTGCAGAAACTTGCGCAGCTTGAGGCCGGACCCGGTTCAGGTCGCTCTCCAGGCCCCGGGCCCAGGGCCAGGCCGGCTGCCCCAGGGAAATGCAAGCGGGGAGTTAGTGGGCGGTGCGCGAGGGGCAGGGCCGCACCCCAGGCCCCAGACGCCCCGCGCGCCCGCCCACACCTGCACCGGTCTGCGGCGGCTCCTCTCTCCCGCCAGTTCCCCAGGTGCTCGCTGGACCCGAAGTCCGCCACGGGGCTGCTCCCTTGGTCTTCCTCCAGCGGGAGGTCTGCGGACTACAGAAACGGGGCCTCAGAGAGGCAGAGTCTGGGGCCCGCAGGGGACTTCACAGATGGGGAGAGCGACGCCAAGTGCGCCCCTGGGAACCCTTCCGGCGGGGAGTTTTCTCAGCCAGGTTAATGTCTTTTCACCTCTCCTGGGGAACCTCAGGGAGTTTTCCTGCTGGGCCACTGCACGGACCACTCTGCTCCAGCTTCTCCTCCTTGGATCTAGAGACCTACCTCTAATAATATGGCCAGTCACTGGCAGCCACAGTGGGGTCTCAGGAAATACAGTCAAAAGGCCCATGTTGTTTTCAGGGAATGGCTGTCACAGGTGTGTGTGTGTGGGGGGGGGGGTGGCCATTTCTACTGTGCAGTTGCTAATCTGCCTAAAGGGGCCCTACATAGTACAATAGATAGGGCCTTTGCCTTGCACATGGTCCACCCAGGTTTGATCCCCAGCATCCCGTATGTTCCCCCCCAGCTCTGCAAGGAGTAATTCCCGAGTGCTGAGCCAGGAGTAACCCTGAGCCTCATAGGGTGTGACCCAAAATAAACCAAAAAAGAAACAAAAACAAATCCCCCCAAAAAAAAGCAACCTTAGCACCTAAAAAGTGATGGATTCCTCAATGTTTTAAAGTACTATTTTGTAAGGGCCGGAGTGATAGCACAGTGGGTAGGGCATTTGCCTTACATGCGGTATCCGGCTTTTGGCCTCCCCTGAAACAGGACAGTCCTGGAGAGGACCTGTACACTGGACGGGGGTGTGCTCCTAGCGGCTGCATCTGCACCCTGGAACCTCAGGGGCGGGTCGCACCCACAAGGCCCCTGCACCCTGGACAGCTGCTGGCTTCACCTACCAGCTCCTGGATGCCCTGGGTGATGGCCTTGTGCCAGGCGCTGATGACGGCCTCCGAGTCGTGCTGGATCAGGTACTCGGAGCCATCTCGACTCCGCAGCTAGAGGGACACAAAACACAGCGTCAGGGGCCCAGGGGCGGAGCGATAGCCCAGCGGGTAGGGCGTTTGCCTTGCATGCGGCCGGCCCATGCCAGCCTGGGCTCGATCCCTGGCATCCCATATGGTCCCCCGAGCACTGCCAGGAGTAATTCCTGAGTGCAAAGCCAGGAGAAACCCCTGAGCATTGCTGGGTGTGCCCCAAAAAAGCAAAAAAAAAAAGTATTCTAGCCCCACCCCAGAGGACAGCTCCATGACCCCCACGCCGCCCCCATTCATAATAGAATTCGTTCCTCCTTCTTAGCTTCTCACAGAAGGCAACTCCGTGGCCATGCAGCCACCCACAGGTAATTTCAGAAAATGTCCTGCTAGGGTCAAGGGCTGGGGGCCACAAGGTGTCAGATGTTCCGTGGGGAAGTGATGCTGTTAGAACCTCACTGGAAGGATGCACTTCGGGTCAGGGCAGGAACCTGCCTGTACCTGTGGTCACCTCTATGTGGTGCTAACAGTACTGTTTCCTGCCAGCCCCAGAGAAAGTTCCAGAATTCTTCTCAGCAGGTTCCAGACCTACTGATAGTGTCAGGAGCTGAAACTGGTGTCCAGCCCCTCCCCACTGTGTGAGTGTGAGACACAAATGAAACTGGGAGAACCCCCGAGACCAGGCACTGAAGCTCCCTGCAGGACAGGATGCCAGCGGAGTGGCCATCGCCTGGGGCTCCCTCCGTGTCACCCTGAGCAGCCCTCACGGTCCCTTGTCAATCGAGGGTTCAGGGCTCTCTGATCTCCTGCCTCTTCCCAGAAGTGAACACAGAAACGTCTTCAGTTCTGATCCCTCCAAGCCTGGGAAGGGCTTTGGTTTTGATTCACTCATCAGAGAGACTGAATCAAGCACCTGCCCTCCCCACTCTGGCTGCCGGGATCCCTAAAGCTCTGACCAGGGGCCACAGCCAGCCGTGCCAGCACATGTGGAGTGTGTGAATGAAAGTGTGAGTGGGTGTGCAAGAATGTGTGTGTGAGTGCCCGTGGGTAGGTGTGTAGGTGTGTATGTGTATGTGTAATGCAGATGTGTGCAAGGCCTCTGTGTGCCTGTGAGTGTGCAAGGCCTCTGTGTGTGCCTGTGTTTGCATGTGAGTGTGTGAGTGCTTCAATGTGTCAGTGTGAGTATGTGAGGGCATGTGTGTGAGAATGTGTGAGTGCCGTGTGTGTGTGTGTGTGTGTGTGTGTGTGTGTGTGTGTGTGTGTGTGTGTGTGTGTGTGGTCCTCCTGCCAGTGCAGGCCTGCTAATTCAGGGCTTGGGCTGGTGGCGTGGTGCTCAGGGCCACGGGGCTATCCCGAGTACTTGGGGGTATGGGGTACCAGGGACCAATCTAGGGCCTCATGTCTCCAAGATGTGTCTCCTGGCTTCAGCCATTTCTCTCCGGCCCTTAGGGCTGACTTTCACCCCCTGTGACAACAGCCTGAGCCCGGCCATCACGCGCCTCCATTCCTCTCCGCGCCCCTTTCCTGACTTGTTCTGTTTGGCTTTTATTCTCCAGTGGACTTTAGCCACTCGCCATGTGTGTTTTTCTTTTTGGGGTGTGTCTCCTCCAAGTAGTGCCTAGGCTGCCCAGGGCCCCTGCCCAGGGGCTCCCAGGAGGTAGCAGGATGCAAGTTGCTCAGGCCCTACCGTGCTGGGGTCACCCTGCAGTGCCCGGGGTCTCCGTGGATGTTCAGAGGGACCACGTGGTGCGGGAAGGCGAGCCCCTTGGCCCCTGCCCCTCACCTGGGGTTTTGTCGCTGCACCAGAGTATTGAGGACTGAGGAGGAGGGGGTTGAGGGGAACTTGGAAGGACGGTGGGCAGTGGAGGGTGCGGCTCTGGGCTCTGCGGAACTCCAGGGGGCCTTGCTGGGCCCCGTCTCTTTCTCTGGCCACCTACTCCTGGGGAACCTCTGTGCCAAAAGGCCCAGAAGGTTCCTCTATCTCCGTAGGGCCGCTGGCTCTGCGGCTGTTTCTGTGGACGGGCAGCTTTGTCCCCAGTGACCCTTGGTCCTCACCCTTACCCTGGGGCCGGGACTGGCGGCCTCCTGGACTGCTGGACTGGTGCTGCGGACCGTGACATGGAGACGCTGGGGACGGTCCCCAGGGCAGGGTGGCCGTGGTGCTGCCCCTGCAGCTCAGCTGCCCTTCCTCTGAGGTCTGCCTAGAGAGGCCCCTGCCCTGGACAGTCTCTCCTCCGTCCCCCAAGAAACACACTCACCTCCAACACGTTTTTTCTTGCTGGATTTGTCTTTGGGGGGCCCAGGAGAGGGAGGCTCCCTTTAGCTCCACCGTGTACTCGGGGGTGGAGAGCTTGGAGGGCTGTCTCTGTGGGAGAGGAAGGAGAGTGGGGGGGACCCTCAGCTCGGACAAACCTACCCTACACCAGCCTCCCTCGGCGCCAGGGGTGGGGTGGGTCAGGTGCGGAGGCCGGAAACGGGTACCGGAGCCTGGAGATCCAGGTACCTCTTTTTCAAGACTGTTTATTGCTTTCTGCCCACTCCCCTACCCCCAAAGTGGAGCGGGGGCCCTGGAGTGGGGATCGAACCCAGAGTCCCTGCGCACAGAGGCTGGCTCAGGCCTTTTGAGACCCCCTCCCAGAAGCCCAGGTACCTCCTTAACCACCCCTGGCGGGTCCTCTGCTGCCTCGGCCCCAAGGGAGGCAAGGAAAAAGGTCACAGGCCCCTCCGTCCACTGGAGCCGTCTGCCTGCCCACCCCACCAGGGGCTGGAAGTGACTGTCGTCCCCCATGCCCTCACCTCCACCTCCCCACCCCAGTGGCACTCCTGTCCTGCCTCTCTAAGGCTGGACCAGGCCGAGCCCCCTCGAGTCCGGCGCAGACAGGCACAGTGTCACACCCACCACCCCAGGGTGCCGGGTCCCAGGCCTCACCAGGCCGCCTGCTGTAGAGCTCTTGGAGTCCTTGAAGAAAGTCAGTGCGCCGCCCTCCAGCACGGTCCAGGAGGCACTCCAGTTCTTCTTCCTAGCGGGCAGAAAGAGAGGTGCATGCTGGCACGATGCCCTTGGCGGGGATGCCCACACTACCCACAGCAGGCACGGGGCTAAAGAGCACAGCCCGAGAGCAGGTGAGTGTGTGCAGAGCCTCCCAGGTCCCCAGCATGCAGCCAGGAGCACCCCCAGCCATGGAGGAAGAGCTCAGTTCTAATAGCTAAAGCCCCAGTCGCCCTGCCAAAGCACTCTGGCACCTCGCAGGGTGTCTGGGGGGGAGTTGGCCAGCTCAGAAGACATGCTCGGGGCCAGAGGGAGGAGACTTTTGCCTTGTGTACAGCTGACCTGAGTTCAAACCCCATATGGTCCCCCGAGCCCCACCTGGAGTGATCCCTGAGCACCACTGGGTGTGGTCCCAAAACAAAACAAATAAGAAAGGAAAATGGGCCATGCTCGATGAAGGAGGTCAGGAAGGCCCAGGCAGGTCAGCTCCCTTTGCCCTGGCCTGCGTCGCTGGGCCCCTCACCGGGCCGCTTGCCCTTGTCCACGGTCTTGGTGCGATGGAGAACACCTGCCTTGTCCAGGGTCTTGATCTGAGAGCGAGAAGGGAAAGTGGGAGCAGGAAGAAGGTGAGTTTCGCAGAGGGCAGGCGCTAGACTCCCCCTCAGCCACCAGCTCCCGGGACGCAGGGGCACGGGGGTCCCCCTCCGCTGTGCTGCTGTGACCAGAGTGGGAGCTTCCCCAGCCTGGACGACCCAGATGCCAGTGACCTTCAGCCCAGTCTGGGCTGGACAGCCTTCGCCAGGCTGAGCAAGTGCTTTGCCTGCGGGGAGACCCACGTCCAGGTTCCCGAGCACAGCTGGAGCTACTCCAGGCACAGAGAGCGGAGGAGGCCCCGAGCACTGCTGAGTGTGACCCAAACAAAAGCCCAAAGCATTCAGCCTAGGTTAGTGCTGAGGTCCTGGGGAGCTGTGGCCCACCCAGTGCCAGCCTCAATGATCTCTAGGACACCCCCGCCACTTCTTCTGGGGGCTCTGCCGGGCCTACCTGCCCCCTGCCTTACCTTCTCCTCGGGGGCCTGGCCTGGGCTGGGCTCTCACTGTCCGGGCTGGATCTGAGGGTGTGTCGAGGGGCAGGGACGGGGACCTGGGGGGAAAGCCCCTGTCATACCGGATGTCCCCTGTCATGCCAAACGCTCCAAGACCACCCTCCAACGTCACTGGTTCTTACGGGGCAGCTCCCAGCCGGACGGTGGCATCACTGGGGTTGTAGAAGTAAGGTTTGCCGTGGTCCTCCAACCTCACCCACTGTTGGGGAAGGGGTGGTGAGGGCCACAGCCAGCGCAGAGGAGGAAGAACCAGGTCCCTCCGCCAGAGCCCACCTTAACTCTAAGGGGATAGGAGCCCCGGGCACTGCAGTTTAGGGAATTCAGGGGAACTTTGGGTGAAGGAGGGTTGGGGAACAGCCCCACTGCATTGGACCCACCAGCCGCTGCCCACCTGCTCTAGGCTGAAGTGGTTCGTGTAGACCTTCTGTCCATCGGAGTCCGTGTGGCAAGACCAGCCGGGGAGCCGCTGAGGGAGTACAGGGGCTGGGCTCACTGAAGGAGCCCACTGGAGAATAGTCCTCCTCGGGGTAACTGACCAGCATCTCGGGGTAGTCGGTCTCAGGGGTAGGAGGCTGCGGAGAGCAGAGAGGCGTCAGGGTCTCAGAGCAGGTACAGACCGGAGTGACAGCAGAGGGTTCGCTTTGAGCACATTTGACCCGGCCCCATCCACCACACATAAGGCCCCTGAGCCCTGCCACGATGCAGAACCTGGAGTAAGCCCTGAGCACTGCCAGGTGTGGCCCAAACACGCCGCACACACACCGACGGGCAGCTAAGTCCATTCCCTCTTCTAAACAAGGCCACGCCCAAACTAAACATCAGCCCTCAACCTCCTTACTCAGGGCTGTGGGAGCCAAGAGGCTGGGGCAGAGGTGCTCAGATAGTCCCTGACCAGCACTGGACCAGCACTTGCTGGTCACCCTCTGGTCACTGGGCAGCTGTGGGCAGCCAGAACTAGACGGGAGGGCCCCGCCCACCTATCAGCCAGCCCTTTGGTGGGAGGGGTCTGCATTAAGCCACGCCCACCTGCCAGTGAGTCAGGTTTTACCCTCTGATGGGGGGGTGCCCGCTTTCTGTCCAGCCCCTCCTGTCAGCCAAGTCCTCACCCCCGGTGGAGTGGCTGGTCTGTGTTAAGCCCCACCCAGCTGTCGGACCCCACCCACCTATCCAGCACCACCCTTGGTTGGGGGCGGGGTCTATGTAGTCCCGCCCCACTGCTGTGCCATCCTCACCCTCTGATTGTGGGGTCTGGTGTAGCCCAGCCCACCCACCCTCACCCTCTGGTCCCGGGGCTGCCGGCGCTCAGGCCCGACTGCATCTCCGCTTCGCCGGGCTCGTCCACGGCCCGTGCTCGGGTTCGTCCTCCCAGGCTGTCTCGCCGGTCAGCTGGTTGTAGAAGAACACCCGTTGGTTCTCCCTCATCCCAGTACTGACCCCACTCGGTATCGAGGCTCGTGACTGCCCACCGAGGCCGGGGGGCGTGGCGGGGCTGGCGGCGCCCTCAGCTGCCTCAAAGGGCGAGTCCCAAGTGGTCACGCCGGTGTCTGGGTTGTAGTAGTAGGGCGCCCGCTGTCCGCGTCCAGTGTGCGTCTCCCCACACCGAGCTGGGCGGCGGGGCTGGGGCTGGGTCGGGGCCGGGCTGGGCGACGTGGCCGGAGGCTGCCTCTGGATATTGGCATACACCGGCTCGCGTCGTCCACCTGAGGGGCCTGCAAGAGGAGGGAGTGGACGTGACCTTCAGGACAGCTCCGAGCCACCGGTACCGCTGCTGGCACTGCCCTCTGCTTCCGCGCCCCTGGCTGCAATGTCTCGCGGGAGGAGGGCTTCTAGAGAGTTCTTGTGAAGTATAAAGTGCCCCAGAAGCTTGGGCGATGACATCAATTATTTATTGGTGGTAATGAAATGCTGATAACCGAGTTTTCCCATCTGTGCACTCGAGGGGTGAATCAGAGGTGGGCAGGAACAGAGAAGCTGGAAGGGACCCTGCGGGTGGCCTCTCGGGTCCGTGGGGGACCCCCAACTGGAGCCCCCTAAGTCGGGGGAGCACAGAGCCAGAGCGGGAGAGGCAAGAGCAGAAGGAAAGGATGGGAGCCGTGAGAGCCGGCGAGCTCCTGGAGCTTCCGGCTACCTGCGGGGCGAAGTCCCAGCCCTTAGCCAGGGCAGGGGCGGCTGGCACCTTCCTGCCTCTCCCAGGCCTGAGCTTGAAGTTGGGCCTGTGTGGAGGCTCACCCTCTCAGCCTGGCCTCCCACCCAGACACCCAGGCCCACCGCTCCTCTAGAACTCAGCTCCGGCGTCAGGTTCCAGACTTTCTGAACCACACCTAGCCCAGCACCCTCACTTCCCGGGAAGCAGGTGGGGATAGAGATTGGGGGGGTGGGGTTACTTCACCAAGGTACCCCGGGCAGCAGCAAGGCTGGGTGAGAATTCCTGTTGCTAGAGAGGGGTGCTGGCTTCCAACTGGCAATTGGGGGTTCCTACTGGGATCTGCAGAAGCCCCCAAGCATGACAGCAGAGGCTATTTACCTCTCCCTGCTGCATTCTGAGGCTGCATTTGTTTTATTTAGGTCTTCCTCTTTGTTCTGAGCATGTCTTTTTGCACACCAAACTTTCCTTGCAGTCCACGACCTTTGTGGTTGGTGTGGCTTCACTCAGCTGTAAACTCCCGGAGGTCCTGCCCACCACAGGCTGGGGAGGCCCCTGTTAGGTGCCTAAGAAACTGTCCTTGTCCCGACGAGAGGGTGGGAGCCCAGTGCCAGGCAGGCACGAGTGTGGGGCGGGCTGAGACGCCGTGTTGGGAGAGAATGGGGTCCGCAGCCCTTCCGTCCCTACCCCATAACTCCCGCGAGGCTGAGCGGGCCCCGCTTCTTCCTCTCCACCACTAACCGCCCTGGACTCCCCCAAACACACGAACTCACTGGCTCTCCCCTCTCTGGTGCTCCCTGCCCTCACTCCTGTCCCCCAAACCCTGCTCCTCCCCACGGGTCACGCACTTCCCCTGTGTGTGAAGGCGGCGCTTCATGAGAGCATGAAACCCTGCGTCTGATCCAGCGATCCTGGAACACCCCAGCCCCCACGCCCCCGGGCTGGTGGCCAAGTGACCCGGACTCCACCACAAATGAGTCTAAACCGCGGCATCCATGAGGCCCACACCACGGCCGGCCACTGGGGCAACCTCCAGAGAAGGGGACCAGAAGCACCCCAACCCTGGCCGAACCCACAGCGCAGGGAAGGGGGTTCCAAGGCTGAGGAAGGCAGGTCTTCAGGGTGGGGTACCCCACCACCAGGGTGTTCTGCCCAGGGCGTCCTTGCTGGGGAGTGGGTGCAGGGCCCAGGCAGGAGGGAGCGAGGTGCGCAGGGAAGCCAGGGCTTGCCGGAGCTCAGAACCCCCCTTGGGCTCCGGAGCGCAGACCCCGCAGTTAGGGCTGCCCCCAGACACTGCAGCTTCCGGGGTTGAGGGAGACCCCGTGGGCAGGGGTCTGTGACTCCCTGGAGGGAGCTGCCTGTAGCAGCTCTGGGGCCCCTTTGCGCTCCGGGGCTCTCTATGGATGCCCCCTGCGCTAAGGTGAGGGCTTTCCTCTCCACGGCTTTCCGGGAGACAGATGGAGGCCGCGCCTGCCTGGCTCACCCCAGCTCTGGGAGCCCAGACAAGACCCACATACAGCGCAACGGTGGGACCCGATTAGGACACCCGGACCACAGCCAGGCTCGACTCCAGGAGACCGCGCAGGAAAGAGGAAGTGGTCTCCCTCACCCCAGGGGGCTAAGAGGGCCCCAGCTCTCTCCCCAGTCTAGCTGCCCAGCCCCCTCCCGAGGTCTCCTCCAACGTCCAGTGCACCCCTGGCGGGCGGCTCTGCCTGTGCAGATGTGGCCTGCATCTCTGCCGAGGGCTGGGTCTGGGAGAAGGGAAGTGGGAGGAAGGGAGGCGTCCCCGGCTCGGACACTCCCTGCTCTGAACCAGCCTCTCTGGAGGGCAGCGGCCTGACCCCTGGGCCCCCTGCCAGCCCAGCGCGGCCCCCCTGCCAGCCCTACTGCAGCCGAGCCTGGCCCCATACACCAGGGACCCCTACCTCTCCCCGCAGAGCCCGGCTCTGCCTCCTGGTCAGTCTGGCAATCATGTCCACCGTCGGGGCCCCTGGGTGGGTCTGGGGAGTGCCGGGGGCAGGCGCCCAGTGGCAGAGGGCAACAGGGAAACGGAAGTTGCCTGAGATGGCGGGAGGCTGAGGCTCCAGCCGTTTCCGGCCCGCTGCGGAAGTGCCGTCGGTGAGAGAGCCGAGAAAGACGGGGGGCGGGCTGTGTGTGGGCGCCCCAGGTCAGAGCAGCCTGGCGCCCGCCACCGCTCTGAGCACCTGCAAATCCACATCCAGGCCTGGATTCACCACGGAGCAGTGTCAGAGGAACCACAGGTGCGGGGCGGGGCGGATGGGCGAGGGCTTCGGGGTCACTGGGCCAGGGGCGCCCAGACTGGCATTGATGGGCCACGAATGGGTCTCCAGCCTGCCCAAGGCCCCGAGATGGGCCGGGAAAGAGGAAGCTTGGGGAGGGTTCAGAGAGGGAAGGGGTCAGGGGACGAGGGGGCAGAGGCGGGGCCGGGTCTCTGCTGGCCACCCCACTCCCACCCGCCTGACCACCTAGGTGGGCCTCTGTTCGCTGCTGGTACCAGGAGTGTGTGGGGGGGACATGTAACCAGATCCCCAGAATCGCCCGGGACCCTCACCCCAGGCCGGGCGTCATGAACACGGCAGGTCCTGGGCAGGAACTGGGGCTGTGAAGCCTCCCCGGACCCTCAGATGTGCCTCCTTGAGGCAATGCCAGGAGGCGCCACCAGCCCAAACGCTGCCCTGCAGTGGCTGCCACTGCCAGCACCCAGATTGGCCTCAGGTCCCCGGCTGCCCTGGACAGTGCTCCTGCCCCGCCCACTGTGAGCTCTGCAGCGAGACACCAAGCAGGAGCTGGTATTCGGGCACCTGCAGAGAAGGTCTGGATCCTGTGCCCTAAGACCTCCAGGGTCCCCAGGGGACAGAGTCCCTGAAAAGGCTGGACGGAGTCTACACACCTGTCACACACACCCCTGAGAGTGGGACACACGCACACCGCGCATGAACACACACATACTCGTGCATGTGCAACATACACGCATGCATGCACACGGCGTGCTCACATATACACACATGGGAGATGAGGTCGGAGAGGGGACACACAGACAGGGAGCCCAGCCTGCTGGCGGAGTTGTGGGTGCAGAGACCACAGCGCGGCCAGCTCCCACCTGCTCCCCTTGCTCGCGGGACGAGTCTGCCCGCTCAGCCACAGGCTGCAGGGACCAGGCTCTGGCAATCGCCGACCACAGTGGCCCCAGTGGGGTCCTTCCCCACCTCTGCAGGCCTGGAGGGGGCACCTGCCGGGGGCACAGGGCAGGAGGAGACCCTCGCTCCCCCTCGCCTCACCCCTTCCCTTCGGACCCTCAGCCTCACCCCTTCCCTTCCAGACCCATGAGGCGAGGTGGGACTGGTCACCAGTGGAGAGTGCCCAGGTCTGAGTATGTGTGTGAGTGTGTATACAAGTGTATATGAGTGTGTGTATGTATGTATATGAGTGTGTGTACATGTGTGTATGTGTGTGCTGTATGTGGAGTTGGGGCGGGGGGGCCTTGGGTTGGGGCAGAAACTTCCTTTGGATAAAAGGAGGAGGGAAGTGTGGGTCAGCGGTCAGACCGGATTCTGAGCAGACTCTGTTTCCCCTGAGCATCCTCCTGAATGGGAGCCAGGGGACACAGCCCAGGGGGCTGTTCTCAGACAGCACCCGCCCGCCCGCCCGCAGACACTGGCTCCCACAGACCGGAAGGACGGAGGCTGCGCTTCTGCTTTCGGCTCTGGGTTCAACCCAGCACTCCAGAGTGGACTCTGGCCCAGCTCCAGGCTGCCGTGGGGCGGGGGTGCTCACTCACAGCCCCCAGCCCCCCACCCCTGTGCTGAGTCAGCCTGGCAGGCCTCCAGGAGGCTGTCCAGGGGAAGTGGACGAGGCCTGCCCAGGAACCTGCCAAGGCCGGGTGAGGAGTTCTGCCCAGCGTGGGGAGTAGGGGGTGACCTCCAGACCACCCCTCAATGCTCACCCATATTCCTGCCCACCTCCCCTGTGGCACAGGGTCTTTCTGTCATACCAGCCTGAGCAGGGCCTGGGGACCCCACGGCCTCCCTCTAGCTCACCAGGGGCCCGGCCTCCCGCCTCCACCTCTGGCATGCGTCCGGGCATCGTCTTGCTTTCACTTTGGGTCATTCCTGGTGCTCTCAGGGCTCATTCCTGGCCCTGCACGCAGAGCTCACCTGCGGCCCAAGGGCCATACACAGTGCTGGGGATTGAGCCTGGGTCAGCTGCATGCAAAGCAAGTGCCCACCACGCTGTACCTCCAGCCCCTGGAGTTAACTTCCCTTTCAAGGCCTCCTGGGGGCCTGTGCAGTCCCCACGCCTCGGGCTGCCAATGCCAGGCGCTCAGCCCTCTGGGCCACTTTCCTCTGTTTTTTGTCTCGGATGATGTGGATAATCTCCCAGAAGCTCAGACACGCCAAGTGCTCTAAGGAGCCGCTTCCTCCCGCCCCGCTGCCTCCACGCCCCTCCCCAGAGCCACTTCTTGAAGGCACACGTGCAACCCCTCTGCCTGGCGTCCACTCACCAGGACGCCCCACACAGTCCTGTGAGCACCCCCAAGTCTTTTTTTTTTTTTTTTTTTGCTTTTTTGGGTCACACCGGCGATGCTCAGGAATTACTCCTGGCGGTGCTCGGGGTACCATATAGGATGCCGGGGGATCGAACCTGGGCCAGCGCAGAGGCCAGCCGCGTGCAAGGCAAACACCCTACCCGCTGGGCTATCGCTCGGCCTATCCCCCACAAGACTTTTGATGACAAATTCACTCCATGCGAAGCCTGATGCTTCTCCAGACTTTGGTCCTTACACTTGGCTCGTCCCTAAACTTCTCCGCGGGGGCCCTTCCTCCGGCTCTCCCGGCCTCTTGGGCCCACACCCCATGCCCTCACCTGCACTCGTGAGTTTCTCATCTTTGTGTCTCGCCACTGACCCAGTTAAGCTCCACGGGCTCATCAGCGGCCACCGTGCACCCACTCTCAGGGCAAACCAACATGGCGGCCCCTGGGGATCCTTGGTACCACCTGAAGGCAGATCCCACCTGAGCCACCTGCTCCCGCCTCACACCCCACGTCACCCCACAACACTCTTCTCACGCAGAGATTGGGCACATCCTCTTTTCCTGGGGCGTGAGGGCACACCCAGCACGCTCAGAGGCTACTCTTGGCCTGGTGCTCGGGGTCGCTCCTGGAGTGCTGGAGCTGGAACCCGGGACACCCACATGTGAAGCTCGTGCTCCAGTTTCTCCTCGGCCCTGGACCTTGATTCCTGCTTCCCTGAATCCACCCTCCTCTCGTCTGCCGCGCAGGAAGGGCAGAGGGACGAGCTGCTAGCACACAGAAGCCAGCAGGCGAACCACGAGAGAGTCCACAGGTCCACGGGGCTGGGCGAAACCAGACCCTGCCAGGGCAGAAGAAATGGAAAGCGCTGCTGAGAGACGAACACGCCGGCTCCTTGCCTGGATCCGCTTTCACCGCAGAGGCTTTAGGAGGAGGCAGGCAGAGAGCCGGACTGTAAACTGGCTCTCCGATGGATTAAGGGATTCACCTCAGGGCCCGTGTGGGGTGTGGGTGTCAGAGGCCCTGCTTAGGCCCTGCTCAGAGCAGGCTCCACCCCAGCCCCGCAGGGAGGTAGGCCCAGGAGTGCCCCTGTGTGGTCCCTTTGGCTTCGACTGAAGAAAAGGAGCAAGGAGCTGGAGCCAGAGCACAGCGGGGGAGAGCATTTGCCTGCATGCAGCTGACCAGGGTTCGATTCTGGTATTCCCATGTGGCCTTCCAGGCATTGCCAGGAGTAACTCCTGGAGTGCAGAGCCAGGGGTAACCCTGGGTACAGCCCAACATCTGATAAAGGAATGAGTGTTAATTTTGTTAGATGTAATCATGGATTTGTGACTATGGAGAATAGGACTGTAAAGGAATGTGTCTCTCTCCACCCTTGGAGAAGCGACGATCTCCCTAGAGCGCATCTCTCTCTCTCTCTCTCTCTCTCTCTCTCTCTCTCTCTCTCTCTCTCTCTCTCTCATTCTCCTCTCTTTTTTCTCTCTCTGTCTTTCTCTCTCTTCTCTTTGTCTTTGTCTCTCTCATTTCTCTCTTTCTCTGTCTCTTTCTGTCTCTCTCAAAAAGAAAAGGGAAAAATGCTGAAATTTCTCAGAGTGAAATCTGAAGTTCAAACTGATCACCCCCACCAGGGAAAGGATGATCAGGGCGGGACCGAGCGATAGCCCAGCGGGTAGGTGTTTGCCTTGCACGGGCCCGCCGGTGCCGGCCAGGGTTCAATCCGGCATCCCATATGGTCCCTGAGCACCGCCAGGAGTAATTCCTGAGTGCAGAGCCAGGAGAAACCCCTGAGCATTGCCGGGTGTGACCTAAAAAGCAAAAAAAAAAAAAAAAAAAAAAAAAGAATGATCAGGGCAAATGACAGTTATCACATGGAAGGAACAAGTGAAATTATATTCGTCTCAATATTTGGGTTTTCTTTCTTTTTTTTTTTGTTTCCTTTTGGTTCCTGGCAGTGCTTGGGGAACCATTTAGGATACCAGGAATTGAACCCAGATCAGTCACATGCAAGGCCAAACGTCCTATTCACTGCACTGTAGTGCTCCTGCCCCCTTGTGTGTGTGTGTGTGTGTGTGTGTGTGTGTGTGTGTGTGTGTGTGTGTGGTTTGGAAAATTTTTCTAAGAAAAGCAAGGCTCCAGAGGAATAGTACCGGGCCTTGGAGCGCCCCTTCAGGCACGCGGCCGTGAGTCTGAATCGCCGTGTTCTGGAGTGCCTGGTGCTGTCCTGGTTCTGGCTGTTGCGTGCCACCATAAGGGATTTCTTTCCGCCACACAGCAGTCAGGCATGTGGGGTGCAGCCCCTTTGAGCACTACAAGTTAAACAAAAGATGTCGGGGGTGTGAGCACGTGACCAGGGGTGCCCACAGGCACAGACCTGGGAGCGCCACGTGCTGACGTCTGCCACACTGAGCAACATGGCTCAAAGCAGCCAAGTCAGGCCTGTATGTACGGCCCGCCCTGTCATCACAGCCAAAGAAATGTTAAAAAAAAAACAAACCGGTAAACAGGATGTGCCGTAGCAACATATCTGAGGTCCTAGTTTTGGTCACTGGAGCCACAAAAAAAAAAAGATAAAAATAAAAGATGTGGCCAGAGATGGCAGAGCAGGAAGGCGCTTGCCTTGCGTGTGGCTTACCCAGGTTTGGTCTCCTTATGGTCGGCGCCTTAGCATCACAAGAGAGCCTTGAGCACAGAGCCAGGGAATAAGCCCTGAGCACTGCTGAGTGTGGTAGAAACACCCAATATAAAATATAATAAAATAAATAAGAGTAGCCAGAGAGAGACAGTACAGCAGGTGAGGTGCTTGCCTTGCATGTGGTCGACCCGGGTTTTATCCCTGGCACCACATGTGGTCTCTTGAGAATAGCTGGGAGTGACCCTGAGCACAGAGCCGGAAATAATAATATGGTCAGATGAGGCACAAATTCCAAAAACAAAATTAACAAAACAAATAAAAAGCAACAACAAAACAAAAACCAAGAGGACCTTGTGTATGTATGGAGGACCCCAACAGAATAGATATATACGTACTAATGCATGTTTATGCACGTCTGCAAGCCAGGGGGACTATTAGCTAGCAAGCAAGAGGCTGAAAGATGGAATCAACAGCTTGACAAGAACATTCAAAGCACTCTCTTCTCTCTCGCTCTCCTTCCTCCTTCCTCCTTCCTCCCTCCTTCCTTCCTCCTTCCTTCCTTCCTTCCTTCCTTCCTTCCTTCCTTCCTTCCTTCCTTCCTCTTCCTTCCTTCCTTCCTTCCTTCCTTCCTTCCTTCCTTCCTTCCTTCCTTCCTTCCTTCCTTCCTTCCTTCCTTCCTTCCTTCCTCCTTCCTTCCTTCCTTCCTTCCTCCTCCTCCCTCCCTCCCTCTCTCTCTCTCTCTTCTCTTTGACTTTTTTGGATCACACCCAGCAATGATCAGGGGTTACAACTGGCTCTGCACTCAGGAATTACTCCTGGTGGTGTTTGTAGGACCATATGGGGTGTCGGGATCGAACCCACGTTGGCCATATGCAAAGCAAATGCTCTACCCACTGTGCTATCATTCTGGCCCCTCCAAAGCACTCAAGACAATTTAAATAAGGACCAGAGCAATAGCACAGCGGGTAGAGCACTTGCCTTGCACACAGCCTACTCAGATTCAATCCCCGGCATCCCATATGGTCCCGGGCACCACCAGGAGTAATTCCTGACTGCAGAGCCAGGAGTAACCCCTGAGCACCTCCAGGTGTGGCCAACAAAAGTCCCCTCCGCCAAAAAAGAGATTTAAGTAAAGTTTTAGGATTTAGTATGCCCGAGAGGCAGCTGTTCCCAAGAGTCCCATGGACTGGAAGATCAATCAGAAAGTCTCTGCCCGGGATGGGGGGCAAAAGCAGGAAAGGAGGGAA
>JAJIBD010014094.1:0-54391 GCA_021461705.1 Cryptotis parvus
AAGGATGGAGAGTAGAAAGCACTTGAGAACACGGGCTCCTCCATGGGTGAAGGGAGGTACACGCATCCCAGCCTTAGATGCAAAAAGTGCACGCCTCAAGAAGGGAGATTTGGGCAACACCTGGGCTCGGCCACATAGTCAGGAGTGTATCTTTAGAGGGCAAATGATGTCACTAAGAGATAGGACGGAGATGCTAAGACTTGTTAGTGGAGTGTATAAGAGCATAAAGATGATAAAAGCTGGAATGTATGCAGGGAAGGTGAAGCATATTTGAGTGGCAGATAAGATAGCATTTGGTGAATGTGAAATCTGGAGGTACATTGTCCAGTTGTCAAAACTAGAAACATTAATAGGAATAGGGAAGTTTTAAGAATGTGCTGAAACTAGAATGTACTTAGAGAATCTATTGCTTTTGTTAGAGAGTGATTAAAAGTTGAGAACATTTTAGTTTGAAATGTGTTATTTGGAGGAGGTAGGATTATGAAGGATAATTTTCCTTTTTAATCTTTAGTTTCCAGATTTTCAAAAATGGGTAAAAATAAAGACTTGGAATTCAGAAAAGTCATCACTTTATAGGTGATAAAGGAAGAAATGCCAGAGAAGAAACTGTGCAAAGAACTAGAGGAAGTCAGAGTGGAATGCCAAGGAAGATAATTTCAAAAAGTTGGTGATAAGCCTTGTTTTAAAATGCCACAGTGATTAAATAGAATGAAGAGTGAAAATAGGTCATTTCTAGGGTATTATCTTTTTTTTGGGGGGTCACACCCGGCAATGCTCAGGCAATCCCATTATTTATTCATTTACTTTTGGTTTTGGGCCTCACCAAGCAATGCTCAGGGCTTAATCCTGGCAGGATCATATGGTGTAGATCGAACCTGGCTTGGACACGTGCAAGGCAAATGTCCTACCTTCTATCACGTTGGCCCATGAAATTATTTTTTAGTTTTTATTTTATTACCTTTTTTCTTGCTTTTTCAGATCACACCCGACAATGCCCAAGGGTTTCTCCTGGCTCTGCATTCAGGAATTACTCCTGGTGGTGCTCGGGGATCATATGGGATGCTGGGGATCGAACCCAGGTTGGGAATTGAACCCAGGTCGGCCACATGCTAGACAAATCCCCTACCCGCTAGACTAGCCTTCCAGCCCCGTGAAATTAGTTTTCATGATTTTTGCACTGTTAGCATTGTGAGTTAGATAAAGAAAAGTAACAAGCTAAAACTACAGTATTTTAAGTATTCAGAAGGGTAAAACATATACTAAGGCTTTCGTTTTATTTCATTGATAGGAAATTATAGGAAAAAATTTTTTTTTTTCCTTTTTTGGGTCACACCCTGCAATGCTCAGGGTTTACTCCTGACTCTGCATGCAGGAATTTCTGCTGGGTGGTGCTGGGGGACCAATGGGATGCTGGGGATCGAACTTGGGTTGGCAGCATCCAAGGCGACCTCTCTACCTCTGTACTATCGCCTCCACCCCCTTTTTTGTAGAAGATTTAGAGAATGCCTGTTGTATAGCCTAATCTTAATATTTGCTGAATTTAAGAGTGCCCACTCATGTCTTAATTGTCAGAAATGTGGTCGCACATGTTTATGTCACTCACTGGTAGATAACATTTGAAGCGGGGGGGGGGGGGTTCCATGGTGTAAGTTGCTCTTAATTGTAAAGTTGTGAGTCATTTAGGTTTAAAGGGGACATAGCTGAGGATATAGATTAGTAATTCAACAGGACCCTGGGTTTTATTTTTTTGCTGCTGGGGATAAAACTTGGGGCCTCAAATAATGGTGTAGAACCTACCCAGGTTGGTTGGTTGGTTTAGGAGGTACGCGTTTGGCAGAGCTCAGATCCCAGTTCATTGCTTGGGGATCACTGCTGATTGTGTACAGGGTTTGGGTAGCCCATTGCACTCTCTGGCCTTAGAGCCTAGATATTCTCTCCCTCCCTCCCTCTCCTCCTCCCCTCCTCTTCTCTCTCTTTCTTTCCCTCCCCTTTCCCCCAAGGGTGGGGATGCAAACTGACTGTGCTTAGGGCTTACTCCTGAGCAGGACTCAGGACAATATGGTGTGTCAGCAATCAGACCTGGCTGTCCTCAATCACCCCTGGCAGTGCTTCAAGGACCATGTGTGATGCTGGGGTTTGAATTGGGGTTAACTACACTTCTTGTCCTGTTTTTTTAAGTCTTTGGGCCACACCTGATGGTGCTCAAGACTTGTTCCTGGCTTTGCACTCAGAAATTATTCCTGGTGTTGCTCGGGGGATCATACAGAATGCTGGGGATCAAACCCTGGCTTTGCTGCATAGAAGGCAAGCTCCCTACCTGCTGTACTATTTTTCCAGCCTCTTGTCTTTTTTTTTTTTTTGCTTTTTGGGTCACACCCGGCGACACTCAGGGGTTACTCCTGGCTCTGCACTCAGGAATTACTCCTGGCGGTGCTTGGGGGACCATATGGGATGCCGGGGGATAGAACCTGGGCCGGCACAGGCCGCGCGCCGTGCAAAACAGCGCCCTACCCGCTGGGCTATCGCTCCGGCCCCCTCTTGTCTTTTTAAAAATTTAATGTAGTTATGTGAGTACTTAGGAGCTAAGCACTTCGGTTTTCTGTTGAAAGCAAATCATTTGACTACCAAACAACTCTCAGGTAAGGTTTTCTAAAAGGAAGGTTATGGGTACGGAGCAGTGGATTAAAGCATTTGCCTTGCAAGCAGCTGACCACGGTTTAATCCCCAATATGTCATATGATCACCCAAACCCACCAGGAGTGATCTGAACATGACTGGGTGTGGCCCGAAAAGAAACTAATGCTTAAAATTCTCCCTTTGAGTTGAGCTCCCAAGTTGACAGAGATGGTCATTATGTTCATTTAAGTTTAGGAATAGAAATACTGAGAGAAACTTGGTTTTAGTAAGTTAATAAATGATCTAGAGGGACTGGGGAGATAGTTGGAAGGGCTGGAATATAGGTCTCGCCCCCTGTTGACTCCAAGTCTTTTCCCAGGCACTGCCAGGTGTTGGCTCCTGTGGCTCCCAGTGCATCCTGGCCAACTAGCATTATGGGAGTTTCCCACACCCTTGCTTGGTAGGCCCAGAAATGCTTTTTTTTTTTTTTTTTTTTTTTTTTGCTTTTTGGGTCAAGCCTGCAATGCTCAGGGGTTACTCCTCACTCTACACTCAGGAATTCCTCCTGGCAGTGCTTGGGGCACCATATGGGATGCTGGGGATTAAACCCTGGTTGGCTGCGTGCAAGGCAAGCCGCTCTACTTGCTGTGCTATCACTCCAAGCCGTCTTTCTTTTTCAATGTACAGAATTAGTGCACCTTCACTACCACCCAAAGTGCCCCAGCCCCTCTGCTACTGTTCTCATATGACTTTGATCCAATTCACTCCATGCCCAGCATTGGTTATACTGTAATATGTTGTTACAGGATAGGCCGTGTGCCTTCTAGTTTGCATGCCATTAAGTGCGGTGAGCTTCTTGGTTTATCAGTATTGTAAAGGGTTTTTTTTTTTTTTTCCGCATTTTTTGGGTCACACCCGGCGATGCTCAGGGTTTATTCCTGGCTCTTCGCCGAGGAATTACACCTGATGGTACTCGGGGACCATATGGGATGCCAGGGATCGACCCTGGGTCAGCCGCATGCAAGGCAAACATCCTACCCGCTGTACTATCACACCAGCCCCCTGTATTGTAGAGTTTGAGTACAGGAGAGAGAGTACAGGAGCTAAGGTGCTTGCCTTATGTTCAGCTGACCAGAATTTGATCCCTTGCATAGGTCCCCCCTGATTCCTGAGCACAGAACTAGGAGTAAGACCTCAACACTGCTGTGTGTACCCTCTGCTCCCCAATAGAAGGGGGTCATAATTCATATTATAGACATCATAAAAGTAGTTCATTCTTTCAGCCAAGTTAATAGGAATTATTTGAAGTAAAAAGTATACAAATCTCGAATTGACTGGAGGAGCATATTTTTCCTTTAAAAATGACTGGGGGCGGGAGCAGTAGCACAGCAGGTACGGCGTTTGCCTTGCATGCTGCTGACCCAGGTTTGATCCCTGGCACCCCATATGGTTCCCCAAGCACTGCCAAGAGTGATTCAGATTGCAGAGCCAGGAGTAACTTCTGAGCAACACAGGGCGTGACCCAGAAAGCAAAAATAAAAATAAAAAAGCTAGCGAAAGAAACTAAAAAGTATAAGAGAAGGGAAAAGACTTTGAGTTCTGTTGTGGGTTTCGTTTTGCTTTGGGGCACACCTAGAACTACTGCAGGAGTACATCTGGTTCTGTGCTTAGGAGCATCATCATTCATGGTCGGGGACAATGCAGTGCGTGGAATCACACTATGACTTACCATGTGCAAGACAACTGTCTTAACCCCTATACTGTGTTGTCTCTCCACCCTGCCACTACTCCCAACTCTGTGGAGTAAAGTTAGATGAACATAAGTGGAATTTAACTACTATTGTTTCTTTTTGCTTTTTCGGTCACACCCGGTGATGCTCAGGGGTTACTTCCGGCTCTTAATTCAGTAATTACTCCTGGTGGTACTCAGGACCATATGGGATGCCTGGGATCGAACCCTGGTCGGCTGTGTGCAAGGCAAATGCCCTACCCACTGTGGTTTTGCTCCGGCCCCATTAAGTGACATTTTGATTTCAGCATTCTTGTTAGGACACAAATTTGAGTCATAGAGGGCACAGAAAGTAATTTTTTTTAATAAAATAGTTTACACTACTAGTCTGTATTCTAGATTTAGTTGTAGTTCTTTTGTTATTGCTAAAACAATACATATAATAATTTTGTTTGTTTGGGGGCCATATCCCGTGTGCTGTGGTGATCACAACTTGCTCCTGGCTGGACTCCGGAGACTATGTGGTCGAATATACAGGTCTACCACAGAGTAGGCTAGCTCCCTAGCTGCTGTACTATCTCTCTGGCTCCTATGCTTCTTACCCATTCTGACGTGGATTTATTTTGTCTTCAGTTAAAACAAATGGGAGATTTAACCTACCTGTATGGATGGGTAGTAAAACTGGAAACTTGAGAATGATTGTTGACTGCAGAACATTTCATTGTGTTCTTATTTGTGTATTAGTAAAGAACATTTTTTTTTTTTCCTCTTCGGGTGACATCTGGTGATACTCAGAGGTTATTCCTGGCTTTTTGCTCAGGAATTACTCCTGGCGAAGCTAGGGTGACCATATGGGATGCTGGGGATTGAACCCGGGTCGGCTGCATCAAGTCAAACGCCCCTACCTGCTGTGCTATTGCTCCAGCCCCAAGAACAATGTTCTTAACATGAAAGAAGCACAACTTTTATGCCATGATCTAAGTCAGTGACCTAGAATTTGTGATCTTTGATTTCATTTATTTATTTTTGATCACACACAGCAATGCTCAGGGGTTACTCCTGGCTCTGCACTGGGGAATTACTCCTGGTGGTACTCGGGGGACCATATGGCATGCCCAGGGTTGAACCTAGGTTCACGGTGTGCAAGGCAAACACCCTGCTGGAAGTCCCAGAATCTGTTATCTTTAATCTGATTAAGGAGCCAGGAGGGATAGCCGGGCAGGGCGTTTGCCTTGCATGTGGCCTATCCCTGGCAAGTGGTTCAATCCCTGGCATCCCATATGGTCCCCGAGCACCGCCCAGAGTAATTCTTGAGCAAAGAGCTAGGAATAACCCCTGAGCAATGCCGGGTATGACCCAAAAGAAAAATAAATTAGGGGCCAGAGCGATAGCCCAGCGGGTAGGGGCGTTTGCCTTGCACCTTGGCCAGCCCTTGCCGGCTCGGGTTCGATCCCGGCATCCCATATGGTCCCCAGAGCACCACCAGGGAGTTAATTCCTGAGTGCAGAGCCAGGAGTAACCCCTGATCATTGCCGGGTGTGACCCAAAAAAGCAAAAAAAATAAAAAAAAAAGAAAGAAAATAAATTAATATGATTATATTATCAGTAAGCTGGCTATGTATAGTAAGTAGGTACATGTTCATATGGTAGTAAATTGTGTGATTATGCTAATATATTTGCTTTATAAAACAGTGCAAATGGCAAAGAGAATTTGAATGATATTATAAAAATGGAAATAGCAAAATACCCTCTAGAGAAGTCTAGGTACTAATTTTATATGTCACTGTCACTGTCTTCCCTTTCTTTGTTCATCGATTTGCTCTCGAGTGGGCACTAGTAACATCTCCATGAGTCCTTTCATAAGCAAGTGTAACCCAAGGGCATCTGCTTGCTCCAGGGACAGGAGGAGCTGAAATCATTCTTTAGGTCATGGAACGGAGGTCCATAATTGTTACTAGTTTTTGGCATAACAAATAAAACACGGGTAGTGCACCAGGCTTTGCCGTGTAGGTGGTATAGTCTCAGTAGAAGGCTCTCATCTCGAGCATTTACTGATGAAACTTAAAGGGGAAGATCAGGTTTTCTCTGGGATGGAGCTTTGAGGAACTATGGAATCTGGATGTTAAGAATGACTGACTGCATGATGTGTGGTTTGTTCTGGTTTCTTGCTAGGATTACTGGTATCATTTAGAACCTGTCTAGAACTGTATACAATGTATAAATGTGAAAGATCTTGGGATGGACCTTACCCTAAAATCAGCATTCTCTAAGAATATCGCGTGGCGCAAAGTGGCCGCACGCCAAGGGAGCTGTGGGTCTGGCGTGGGTGGGTCTCTCTCTTCGGGGCAACTGGCATGGAGGCGGGAGGAAAGGGCAGGGCCCAAAAACTCCCACTCCGAGTCCGGCCAGTGTGGTCTCTCCCCTGCCCATGAGAGCAAACCCTTGGAGCAATGTTGGACTCGGCCAGGGGCTGGTTGAGCCCCTTACGGGGAGGAGTCAGCTCCATAGGTTGCTTACACATGGGCCGGCCGAGCAGCGCAGCTGTGGGTCTGAAGTGGATGGGTCTGGATCTCTTCCGGGTTTGCAAATTAGCAACGTCCTACCGCTGTGCTAGCATTCCGCCTCCCCTTTTTTTTATAAGTGATTTTGCAATTCATACATTTATAAGTCATAATATTCTGAATTAATGTCTGAGAGATGGTGTGCTTATATTGTGGTTCATTGCTACTATTCTGTATTGTAGGCCCTTTTTTTCCCTTTGGCTTTTTTTTTTTTTTTTTTTGCTTTTTTGGGTCACACCCAGCAATGCTCAGGGGTTACTCCTGGTTCTGCACTCAGGAATTACTCCTGGTGGTGCGTGGGAGACCATATGGGATGCCGGGGATTGAATCCGGGTCGGCTGCATGCAAGGCAAGCGTCCTACCTGCTGGACTATCTCTCAGCCCTATTTTAGTGAAGTCTTGTTTTTGTTGGTATAGTTCAGCTAAACTAATAACTAGATTTGTTTGCCAGTTTATTGGGACAGTATTGGCGCAATTAAGATAAAGCTTCAGTCTTCTAGTGTTTTCTAGAGTGCCTGAGTACTGTTTTTGTTTTGTTTTTTTAAATTTTTTGGGTCATGTCCCTGAATACTCAGGGGTTACTCCTAGCTCTGCACTCAGAATTACTCCTGGCTGTGTTCTGTGATCCTGGGGTGCAAGGGATTTAACTCTGAATTGGCTGTGTGGAAGGCAATTGTCCTCCCTGCTGTACTCTCTCAGACCTCAGGTATCTAAGTAATCTGATGTGATTTGGTTTGCCAACCCAGCAGGCTCACTCTGCAAGTGCATAATTATTTTATAAAAGCTATTGGGCAAAATTCACGTTGGGTTAATCCAAATCTAATGGTTTCCTTTGGAGTGTTCTGTGTGTGATCTAAATTTAGAGACAGACAAGTAACTAAGAATACTGGATTATGTTTATGTTTAATGTGAAATACTGGAAAGAAATTTGACTAAGTGAGTCTTTTTTTTTTTTGGGGGAGGTCACTCCTGGCGATGCTCAGGGGTTACTCCTGGCTCTTCACTCAGAAAATACTCATGGTGGTGCTCAAGGGACCATATGGGATGCGGGGATTGAACCGGGTCGGCTGCGTGCAAGGCAAGCGCCCTACCCGCTGTGCTAGTGCTCCGGCCCCCTCCTTTTTTTCTTTTTTGGGTCACACTCCAGCGATGCTCAGGGGTTACTCCTGGCTCTGCACTCAGGAATTACTCCTAGCAGTGTTCGGGGGACCATATGGGATGCCGGGGATTGAACCCGGGTCATCTGCGTGCAAGGCAAATGCCCTACCCACTGGACTATCGCTCTGGCCCTGACTAAGTGGATTGTAACCTGTTTTTATTGCAGTTGAAGTTTGTAAATATAAGGGATTAGGAATTTTCTGAAGTTTTTAAAGAATACATTTTAGTTAGACTTTTCAATGGTTATTATCTGTAGAATCTCACATTTTGCTAAAATAATGAACAGTCTGTAAAGATACTTAGGTTGATTGTCATGTGTTACCTTTTTTATAAACGTTGTGCTATATTACCACAGCTGTCAGAGATGGAGCACGTTTTTACTATGTCATCAGATCCTCATGCCCTTCCTGCAGCCCCTCCATCTCTTTCTTTTACCTTTCTCTTCATCATCTACCTCATCTGGGACTAAAAAACAAAAGAAGACCCCCACATATCAGAGATCTGTAAGTCAGGGAAGCAATCATCCCAGCTTACTTGCATGATGTAGGAAGACCACTCTGAGTTAATCTGCATCTTGCTTTCTAACTTCTCGCTGTTTAATGGATCTTGAATATTAAAGTAGAATTAAGTAGTAAGGGTCTGTTCTTACTTAAACCATGTCAAGCATTGGTATTACCTTATGAAATTACAACAAATCAAGAATTTCAAGCCCCTGTCATTAGAAAAATCAAGTTCTTGCTCTTTTATTTTTGAGCTACACCCAGCAGTGCAGTCTCTGGTCTGCACTCATGTCGGTGCTTAGGAAACCATATGGGGTGCTGGGAACTCTGTTTTAACTAGATTGCTGAAAATTAAATTTAAGATGAGACTAAGTCCTTTATTATTATTATTTTCTTTTTGGGTCACACCCAGCCGTGCTCAGGGGTTACTCCTGGCTTCTTACTCAGGAATTACTCCTGGCGGTACTTCGGGGACCATATGGGATGCTGGGGATCGTACCGGGTCGGCTGCATGCAAAGCAAATGCCCTACCGCTGTGCTATCGCTCTGGCCCCAATTTTTTTTTTTTCTTTTTTGGGTCACACCCGGCGATGCTCAGGGGTTGCTCCTGGCTCTTTGCTCAGGAATTACTCCTGGCGGTGCTTGGGGGACCATATGGGATGCCGGGGATCGAACCCAGGCCAGCATAGGCCGGCCGCGTGTAAGGCAAGCGCCCTACCCGCTGGGCTATCGCTCCAGCCCCAAGGCCCCAATTTTTTTAAATTTTTTGGGTTACACCCAGTGGTTCTCGGGGGTTGACTCCTGGCTCTGCACTCAGGAATTACTCCTGGTGGTGCTCAGGGTACCATATGGGATGCTGGGGATTGAACTTGGGGCAGCCTTTTGCAAGGTAAATATGCTACCCGCTCAACAATCACTCCAGCTCCCTAATTACTCCTGACGGTGCTCGGGGGACCATATGGGATGCCGGGGATCGAACCTGGGCCAACACAGGCCAGCCGTGTGCAAGGTAACCACCCTACCTGCTGGGCTATCGCTCTGGCTCCCCTAATTATATTTTAATTAAGTGGATTGTAGAGGTCGGCCTTTCTAGTTTGACTTCTGTGATAGTTGGCTTTGGCAAGGCATTTGAGCTCTCTGCTTCTGTTTCTTCATTGGTTAAATAGAGCTATTACTGTCTCAGATTTTTTTTTGTAAATATTAAATGAATTCATATCAAATATAAATTTGCAATTTGCTATTTTGAACTAGACTTCAGTTATCTGTAAATAATGGCTTGATCTCTATTGTACTTTAACCTATTATAATGGTATGTCTTTCTTTAAGTCATTTTGTCTGATGAAAAATCAAATAATTGCACTTAAGACACGTCTTAATTAAATTTTTTCTTTCTCTTTTTTGGGTCACACCGGTGATGCTCAGGGGTTACTCCTGTCTCTTCGCCCAGGAATTACTCCTGGTGGTGCTCGAGGGGACCATATGGGATGCTGGGCATCGAACCTGGGTTGGCCGTGTGCAAGGCAAACTCCCTACCCGCTGTGCTATCGCTCCAGCCCTTAATTAAATTTTCAGTGAATATTTAAAACATTTGTAAATAATATGGCAGATCTATTCTTATCATAATAAATAAATTGTAGACCTAAGCTTTACCAATAATTTTTTTCCTGTTTTGTGCTTCAGTTTTTGTTTTTTCATTTTGGGTGGAGGTCACACCCAGCAATGCTCAGGGGCTACTTCTGTGTGTGCACTCCTGGCGGTGTTGGGGGACCTGGTTTCAATGTGGGAGATTGAATCTAGGTCAGCCGCATGCAAGGCAAACACCCTTCCCAGTGTGCTATTGCTCCAGCCCTTTGTGCTTCAGTTTTTTACGGCCTAACTCCAATAATGTAAATAATGTGAACAGGCCCTATTGCACTCCATTTTTTTTATTCATCTATCTCCATCCATCCATCCATCCATATCTCTATCTATCTATCTATCTATCTATCTATCTATCTATCTATCTATCTATCTATCTATCTATCTATCTATCTATCTATCTATCTATCTATCTATCTATCTATCTATCTATCTATCTATCTATCTATCTATCTATCTATCTATCTATCTATCTATCTATCTATCTATCTATCTATCTAATCTATCTAATCTATCTACTTTTTTGGGTCACACCTGGCAGTGCTCGGGTTTCTCCTGGCTCTGCACTCAGGAATTAACTCCTGGTGGTGCTCGGGGGACCATATGGGATGCCGGGATCGAACCCGGGCCATCACAGGCTGGCCGCGTGCAAGGCAAACGCCCTACCCGCTGGGCTATTGCTATGGTCCCATATTGCACTGCATTTAAATAGTTCTGTCTCTCCTGAATACTATTTTCTTTGCTTATCTAAAGGTCATAGAAACAAAGAAATATAAAAAATTTCATCAAAGTTTGAAATCAAGAAAAGTCTTTAAATGTTCTTGTGAGAAGATCGAAAATTTTTAGAAAAAAGTTGTTTATGCAGTCTTGGAGTTTTGTCTTAGGAAACTCTTGTTTTGGAGCTTTTTTGGGGGAGGGGACTTTTGTAGTCACATCCAGTGAGGCTCAGGGGTTACTCTTGGCTCTTCGCTCAGGAATTACTCCAGGGACCATATGGGATGCTGGGGATTGAACTCAGGTTGGCCGCATGCGAGGCAAACACCCTCCCCGCTGTGCTATCACTCTGGCCCCTGTTTTGTGTTTTTTGGTATTAAAGAATCTAAGCATGCATTATTGTATTTTTTGTTTAAAATACTATGTGGAAAATTTCTCTTAAACTGTGATTATTAATTACTAATTGAATTATGTGGCCTTAAGATGCATGACTTACTGAATTTATTAAGATTTTCTAAATTTAAATTTCAAAGTAGGTGGTAAATTTCTTGAGTCATCTTGGTGGTTTCTATCGCTATTGTAATATTTTTTGTTCTGAAATTATTTTAATAACATAAAAGGCAGCTTTTACTTAATACAGTTTAGACTCAAATTGTATTTAACTGAAATTTGTATTGTAAATTGTAGTGGGTAGTCATATAATCTAAATTGGATACTCTGAAATGTTCTACTTGCTAAATTAGCATTTCAGAAATAGAAATCCCATCATCTTCCCTTTACCATTATCTTATTTGCTATTTTATATTAAAGATTAAGTGCTTTGTTAATTAGATTTAGTATGTTTTGGTGATAATGTATAGTTCTGTATATCGTTATTTATTGAATTGATTTTTCAAACAGATGAGCTTTGATCCAAACCTTCTCCACAACAATGGACACAATGGGTACCCCAATGGTACTTCAGCAGCACTGCGTGAAACTGGGGTTATTGAGAAACTGCTGACCTCTTACGGATTTATTCAGTGTTCAGAACGTCAAGCTAGACTTTTCTTCCACTGTTCACAGTATAATGGCAACCTGCAGGACTTAAAAGTAGGAGGTAATCTGTCGATTCTTTTTAGAAACGTAATTTTAAATTTTCTCATACACAGATATTTCTTGCATACCAACTTTTGAAATTTTAACCTTAACTTTTAGCCTTTCCCCATATCAGTTCCTGAAGTATAGAGTCCTATACAAACTAGCAAAGTCCTGATTTCTATGAATCATCTTGAAATAGATTTACAATGTTGTTCATGATTGGGTTTCAGTCATACAGTGTTTCAATAGCTGTCCCTTCCCCAAAGGCCATCTCCCACCAATGTTGTTCCCAGCCTGCTTCTATGGCAGACCCTTCCTCTTTTTCCCATGCCCACCCCCTCTCTCCTTCCCTCATTTTCCTTTCAGGCACTGTGGTTTACATGAGTGCTGAAAGGAGGTAAAAGTGAGGAACATGATAGCCTTTCTAAGTACATGAAAATAAGCTTTTCAAATGACAGTTACAATTTTTGGAGTCCTAAAATAAAAATACTATCTTCAGCTTGCATTATATGGAAATTGATCATAGTTGATAGAGAAATCACTTGCATATCTGAATTTCTATTATTGAAGTCTGAAATTATAATGTCTCAGTTGTTTTTAAATATTTTTGGTGGGGGGGAAGATTAGTAGTAAATTTGTTTGTATGGCCTATAAAATACTCCTATTGTCTATAAGAGACTAACATTGCTTAATCATCATTTAGAGACAAGGAAACTGAAATGAAAATAAAACTTCCCAGAGTTTGTGGTCATTACCTAATAAGCAGTTTGTGAATCCGTGAAAATGAAAACGCATATGGTTGAATCTATAGCGGTAGTGTGAAGTGGTAGTATGTTTTAGAATTACTTGGAAAGCTCGTTAAAGTACAGAATCTCTGCTCGTGATCAACAGTTTGTTTTCTCTAGGTCTGGAGAGGGGCAGAACTCACTCCACATACTTCCTAGGCTCCCAGATTGCTGCTGTTGCTGGTTCAGGGACCACACTTTGGGACTTTCTGGTCTAAGACGACACAACTGCTGCACGTGAGATGCCATCTTACCACAATTAGCCCAACAAACAACACTCTCTTCATTTTAGATGATGTTGAGTTTGAAGTCTCATCTGACCGCGGACTGGGAAACCCATTGCTATTAAACTGGTGAAGATAAAACCAGAAATCCTTCCTGAAGAACGAATTAATGGACAAGTTAGTGACTTTGATATTTTGTGTTTTCTTAGGGCCCTGCATTTGCATATCTTTCCCTTTAGAAAAGGAAGATTTTCCCATCTCCTCAGTTTGCACGCAAGCTGTAGTACTTAAAGATTAAATTATATCAGAAGCACTGGCATTTCTTGGCCTGAAATTAAAATGTGGTCAAGAGTCAATTTGGGTTTTTATACAGAACCCAGAATCTACACTTACAGTCAATTTAGGAGCTGTAAGTTTGAAACTTGGCAGCATGACATCCTCTTGTGGATCATATTAAATGCATCCCTATATATAGTCTAGAGGATATTAAAATTCAGTTTATATTGCACAGTGCTGCTCCTGAAATGATTAGCAATGGAAATTTTTTTTTTTTTTTGACTGGTAGGTTGTGTGCGCTGTTCCTCACAACTTAGAGAGTAAATCTCCAGCTGCCCCGGGTCAGAGTCCAACAGGGAGTGTATGCTACGAACGTAATGGGGTAAACTTGTGTATTTTTCTTAAACCTTTGCCTGATCCACCATGTGATCTATAAGCGTACTTAAAATTCAAAATAGCAAACGTAAGCTGCTATTGATAAAATCCGTTTTAAATTTGATTTAAGAGGCTTCGAGTGCAGCATAATCAAAACGTTTTTAAAATCCATAGGGCTTCCAAGTGTCTTAGCTTGCCCAAGTGTGACCTTAGTTAGAAATTAAAGGTAAAATGCTCCTTTTACTCACTTTTTGGGGGATGTGGCGGGGATCTTTTTCTGGTTCCTTTAAGCACTAACTCCAGCTTTTTGTTTGGAATGCCTTACATAAAAATTGGTATTTTTTTGAAATGTAACTCCAGTCTCTGGGCAAACGCTTCCTGTGTGTAAGCTTTTTTTTTTTTTAAGTTGGATTGCTGCTCAGCTGTGGACTCCCAGAAGTCATCAGCATCATGGAGGGAAGTGTGTGTTTATCTGAATAATACAATCTACTTGTCATAAAGCACTTATACTAAGAAATTTGGCTTAACATACCAGTTTGAGTTATTTTAAGTAAGTAAATCACAGTATACGGTGAATATGCATCCTTCCAGTGTACTAATAATAACTTATTAATTCACAGGAAGTATTTTATCTGACTTACACCCCTGAAGACGTTGAAGGGAACGTTCAGCTGGAAACTGGAGATAAAATAAACTTTGTAATTGATAACAATAAACAGTAAGTTCTGTTCCCCCATCTAAGTCAATTTTTTTTAAATCTTGAGCAAAAGATGGTGGAACAAATGATTATTTGCCAAGATAGAGCAAGGCATGTTTCATCTATACTTCACAAACATAATTCCCCCCCCCCCCCCACCCCCGACAATAAGAAATTTGAAGCAAGTTAAAACTCGCTAAAAATTTGGATAATTACACGATTTTTAAAAATCTTTTACTCATCAAGTTTCGTTTTGTTTTCCTTTTACCCTTTCTGGGTCACAGCCAGTTATGCTCGGGGGTTACTCCTGACAGTGCTCGGAGACTGTTTGGGCTTCTGGGGATAGAACTCAGATTGGGCACATGCCAAGCATATGCTCGACATGCTGTATTATGCTCCAGCCCCTGGTCATTAAGCTTTTGAGTATATTCTGTGACCCAGTGCAAGAGGTCGGAAACAGGAAAATAAAGCTTGGTTAGAACTTTGATATTCTGAAGCTGGAGAAATGGTGCAGTAGGTAGGATGCTGCTTTGCACACGCCCTACCAAGTTTGGTCTCTACACCCCATATAGTTCCCTAAGCCCTGCCAGGAGTGACCTCTGAGGATCACTTGACTGTGGCCCAAAACCAAAAGAACAAAAACAAACATAACCTTTGGCGCTGTTCTAGAGATCAGGGAAGGTTTGGAAAGTTGCACTTGAGGCAAGTTTGATAAAATAATGTGAAGTTACTAGGGGAAAGAAGTGTCATTTTTGAGGAAATCAAAAGTTTTTAATTGAATCACTGATGGACTTTGAGGATCGAACCCAGCCCCATAGGAATCTTTTTTTAAGTGAAGGGTGATGTTTGTCTTTGAAGTAATAGAGATGGCAAGACTTGGGCGATGGCAGTGTTCTAAACAAGGCTGGCTATGAGGAAGTAAGGGCCCTGACAGGGAGAGGTCAGGGATGAGGAATTAAGTCATGTTAAGAAGATGAAATTAGGAATTGTAATAATTGCGTTATAGGTGGAAAGTGAGTTGAAAACCAGTGGATTAGGTATGGGTGTGTGTTTTAAGTGAAAGAATGAATGCCGCATGCGTTTTGACTTTGTCCTTGCCTGAGTTATAGAATGTATTAACTTTTTGTGAAGAGTTGGTAATTTTCAAAACAACCTTGTCTGATAAATGCTACTCATTTGTAAAATAACGTGTACTCAGAAAGTAACTAGTCACAGTTTTTAAATCCCAATCTGGCTTTAAAGCCTTTAACTGACAGTTGTGAAGAAAATTTCTTCCATTGTCTTTATTAGTTTGCTAAACTGTAAAGGTATGGTAGACCTGAGTTTGGCGTATGGGAGTAAGGCAACTCTTGGACCAATACCAGTTTTGACCATTTTGTATCTCTTGGGACCACCACTGATTAATAGCTAGTGGCTGAAGATTATTGATGAATAGCAGCAAATGCTGTTGGGCTCCTAGACATCTGTGTCATGTTGGAGTGAGAAATTCATTGGTGGTGCTCACAGATGAGAATAATAAAATAGGCAACTTGTTGCTTTATTTTAGTGACGTGAATGTCATTGTTTTTAATCACAGCAAAATTTCTCTGAAAATCAGTGCTTTTGGAAGGGTTACACCCAGCAGTGCTGGGCTTGTGAGCATTTGGTGCCACGGGACAAATCCAGGGCCTCGCACCGTGCATGCGTTCTTCCTCTTCACTGACATCCCCTACTCTAGTCACTGCATTCTCTTTTTTTTTTGCTTTTTATTTGGGGTCACACCAAGCAATGCTCAGAGGTTACTCCTGGCACTGTACTCAGGAATTGCTCCTGGCAGTGCTCAGGGGACCATCTGGGATGCCGGGGATCGAACCCAGGTCTGCTGTGTGCAAGGCAAATGTCCTACCTGCCGTGCTATAGCTTTGGCGCCCCGGTCACTGCATTCTTTATGAGCATTTCATCAAATCAGCGAGATAGCCACTTAAATTCAGCAACTGTTGCAAACTTCATCTGAATCCTTCCTATATTTGTTCATACACAGACTGCTCAGATGTGTGTCCAGTGAATAAACTTCCTAAGATTTCTCAGTCCCTCATTGTTGGCAGAGGTGATTTCCTCCCCCAGCTTAATTTTGTACTCTTGGAAAAGCAGGGTACATTAGATATTCATTAAACATTAGGTATTCCTGTAAAAAGACATAGTTTTTGGTAGTGTAAGAGAATTTTTTTTCCTTTTTTTTTTGCTTTTTTGGGTCACACCCGGCAGTGCTCAGGGGTTTCTCCTAGCTCTGCATTCAGGAATTACTCCTGGCTGTGCTTGGGGGACCATATGGGATGCGGGGATCGAACCCGGGCCGGCATGGGCCGGCTGTGTGCAAGGCAAACGCCCTACCCGCTGGGCTATTGCTCCGGCCCAGAAAAGGTTTTTTTTTTTTTTTTGGGGGGTCACACCCGACAACGCTCGGGGGTTGCTCCTGGCTCTTCGCTCAGGAATTACTCCCTTTATTTTTATTTCTTTTTGGGTCACACCCTGCAACCCTCAGGGATTACTTCTGACAGTGCTCTGGGACCATATGGGATGCTGGGGATCAAACCTGTGTCGGCCGTGTGCAAGGCAAACACCTCCCCTGTGCTTTCGCTCTGGCCCCAAGAGAAAAGTTATGTATGTTCAATTTACGAGGATATTTTGAATGAAATAATTTTTGCATATGAAAAGGATTGTGTCATAAACCCTAGATTTGCTCTTGGTGATGGCATAAAACTCTTGAAGCCCCCCGCCCCCAACCTAGATTGCTAACTAGTTTCCTTAGATTGATTCCTAACTGAGTCACTGTGTTTCCTCCTCTTCCCCACCCCACTGCCCCCCCACTCATTTTCTTTCTAGTACTGGTGCTGTAAGTGCCCGGAACATCATGCTGCTGAAAAAGAAACAAGCCCGCTGTCAGGGAGTAGTTTGTGCCATGAAGGTAAAGTGACGCCACACTTGACTGTTTTGAATTTTTATCTGCAAAATGCTTCTCGATGGTGAAGTAATTTCTTAAAATTCCTTGGTCATTGATTTTATTATTTTCTTTAAAATGGGCCACTTTTTTTTTTCTTTTTTTGGGTCACACCCAGCAATGCTCAGGAGTTATTCCTGGCTCTGTGCTCAAGAATTACTCCTGGTGGTGGTTGGGGGACCGTGTGGGATGCTGGAGAATCAAATCGGGGTTGGCCAGTGCAAGACAAAAAACGCCCTACCCACAGGACTACTACTGTATGCCACTTGATTGATATACTAATATTAGACAATGCTGAACTTATTTTTCCAAGCTAATGCATATTTATAAAGAGATTAAATTTATAACTATAAGTTGCGATCAAATTTGTATTCTAAGTTACACTTAACTCTTACATTTTTGTTATTTTGTTTTGTTTAGGAGGCGTTTGGCTTTATTGAAAGAGGTGATGTTGTAAAAGAGATATTCTTTCACTATAGTGAATTTAAGGGTGACTTAGAAGCCTTACAGCCTGGAGATGATGTGGAATTCACAATCAAGGACAGAAATGTAAGATTGTTGACTGATTAATGCTTGGGTTTTTTTTTTATTTCATTTTGTTTTCTTTTTGATTAACCCCAATGATGCTCAGGGGGTTACTCCTGCCAGTGGTCAGGACACCATATTGGATGCTGGGGATTGAACCCGGGTTGGTGATGTGCAAGGCAAACCTACTGTACTATCGCTTCAGTCCCCCTAATGCTTGTTCTTTTAGGGCACACCTGGTGACGCTCAGGGGGCACTCCTGGCTTTTCGCTCAGGAATTACTCCTTGCGATGCTTGGGGACCATATGGGATGCTGGGGATCGTACCTGGGTCTGCCGTGCAAGGCAAACTCCCTACCCACTGTGCTATTGCTCTGGCCCCAACACTTGGTTTTTTAATAAAATATTGAAGTAATAACATTTGTAGGAAATACTTAAAATGACTTTCCTTTCCATACTGATTCAGGGTAAAGAAGTTGCAACAGATGTCAGACTATTGCCTCAAGGAACAGTTATTTTTGAAGATATCAGCATTGAGCATTTTGAAGGAACTGTAACCAAAGTTATCCCTAAAGTACCCAGTAAAAACCAGGTAAATTGTATTTTTTCAGAAGTGTTTCTTGCCTTACCAGTAATAATCAATGTGGTGCACAGAAAGTTTATTTCACTTGTTGTGATTTTGTGGTTGTGGAGCTATATAAGAATATATGTACTTCTTAAACACTGGTGGTGCTTGACGTGGTCTGGCTCTGTGTGGCTGATGGTGCCAGGTGTATGCTCTACCACTGTCTTTTGGCCCTAAAACACCTCAACTGTAGTTAAAATGAGAAACCACTGATAAACTCATGAGTTTTTTTTTTTAAACTCAGTAATAACATGACAAGTACTCAGTAATAACAGCATGCATGTTAAATTAGAAACTTTTAAAAAATTAGAGACTTTTTGGGCTATAATTTAAATCTGCTTTTAAATTTTCCCTTTGCTCCAAAATCCCTGTTGTTGTTTGTTTGTTTTGTTTTTTCTGCTTTTTTGGGTCACTCCTGGCAGTGCTCAGGGGACCATATGGGTGCTGGGGATCGAAACTGTGTCTCCTCTGTGCAAGGCAAATGCTTTCCCTGCTGTGCTATCGCTCTGCCCCTCCTCCACCCCTTTTCCTTTTGAAGAAGAGGAGACCTGTGGTGTTACTTGCTAAAGAAGTGTGAAATTATTTGTCTTAAAAATCTTAGTATCAGAGTATTTAATTAAGCAGTGTTGTGATTTTATGGTTATATAACCATAGAACTTAAAAATTTCAAATTGGACTTAAGTTGTCAAGACCTTTTCCTTCAGGGAATTGTGCATTATAAATAACATGGGCTTGCTGTGTGTTCTTCTTGTTTGACTTAGAACTAGGAAGGATGAGAAATCTCCAGCTAAAAATAGTTTTTCCTTCTCATCAGAATGACCCATTGCCAGGACGCATCAAAGTTGACTTTGTGATTCCTAAAGAACTTCCCTTTGGAGACAAAGATACAAAATCCAAGGTGACCTTGCTGGAAGGCGACCATGTTAGATTTAATATTTCAACAGACCGGCGTGACAAATTAGAGCGAGCAACCAACATTGAAGTTTTGTCAAATACTTTTCAGTTCACTAATGAAGCCAGAGAAATGGTAAGTATTGATTATTGAATACCACTATGTGTGTAGCTGTGTGGTAGGGGATGAACAGTGGTGAATGAGAGATTAATAGCATCGTACAGTTACTTACTAAGGTAAGTACAGGTACAACAAGAACACATGCAACAAGTCATTTGGAGTTTGATATCGAGCTCTGCAAGTTATATTAAAGTATGTTTGGGAAAGTTTCAGAATAGAAATAGTGGCAGAATGATTTCTAACGTTTCTTTGAGAGTTGGTGATTTTCTAGATATGAAGACTGATAGATACCTAAACTGATAGATTCAAGTTTGTAGTTTTAGAAAGTAGTTTTCCCCAAATTTTTCTTTACAGGATGATAGTAGTGATAATACTAGAACTTAACGAGCTTAAACAAGTTTTGTTTTAATTTTTTTTTTTTTTGGGGAGGGAGGGTCACACCCGGCAATGCTCAGGGGTTTCTCCTGGCTCTGCACTCAGGAATTACTCCTGGCGGTGCTCGGGGGACCTTATGGGATGCCCTGGATTGAACCCGGGCCGGCATGGGTCGGCTGCGTGCAAGGCAAATGCCCTTACTGCTGAACCATCGCTCCGGCCCCCAAGTTTTGTTTTTCATCTTTGGATTTGTAAATATTTTCTAGTGAATGCTTTCATATGTACATATAGGGCATAATATTGGTCCCTGAACATGTTTTACAGCTACTCATTGCTAGTTTACATTTAAGTCTGTTTAGGGTCCTATCACCCATAGCATATCTGTGTAGTAAAAGGAACTGAAGGGTTGTAAATCTTGAGACATTTAACTTTGACTTTAATTATTTCCAGCACCTGAACTATACTTTCTATACTTTATGTCTGAAGAGGTTGTACTGGGGGGTGGGATGCGGGCGGCTCAGGGGCTTATTCCTGACTCTGTGCTCAGGGATCGCTCCTGGCTGACTCAGGGGACTATACGAGAGTACCAGGGATTGAGCATGGGTAAGCCATATTAAAGGCAAGTGCCCTAAAAACTGTACTATTGCTCTGAACCCTGAAGATGTTGTTTCTTTCTTTTTTTTTTTTTTTGCTTTTTTGGGTCACACCCAGCGGTGCTCAGGGGTTACTCCTTGCTCTGCACTCAGGAATCACTCCTGGCATTGCTCAGGGGACCATATGGGATGCTGGGGATCGAACCCGGGCCTGCATGGGCCGGCCACGCGCAAGGCAAATGCCCTACCGCTGGGCTATCGCTCCGGCCCGTGAAGATGTTGATTTAAGCTTAGACACAGTCTGTTTAGATTTAGTCTGTTTAGATTTACAGTATAGATTATTGAGTAACTTTAATAAACTCACAGTACTGAAGAACTTGGATACCATCAGGATTTTGCAAGGATTAAATGTTAGTACTGCTTTAGTTTACTATTGCAGAAAACTGGTTTTTTTGATCTGTTTTTAAATACAAAGTATAAGATTTCTATTATACTTTTAAATACAAAGTATAATGGAAAGTTGAAAATAACCTGATTTCAGTAAACCGTCTGAGTACTTTCCATGTGTCAGTTACTCTGATGCAATGTCCACACAGTTGATAATTGTGAAAGGAAGTGTATAAAAATTTCCTGTATTTTTATCTTGGCCCCTAAGCTCTTCACTTCTTTTCATGTGCCTATATTCTGGTAAAATTCTTGAATTAGAATAATGTTGCTCTTTGCTGTGTGGGTTTATGTTTCCTGTAAGGTAACACCGTCATAGTTTGGTTTTCACTTAATTCTAATTTCTTGCACTTATTTGTATTCTTTGAATTGTTAAACCTTATTTTCAGTTTTCTTGTTCTGTAAAATACTACCACCAAATTCACATAAATAAGAATTAATTAGGGGGCGGAGGCGAGTGGCTGAGTGATAGCACAGCCGGTATGGCGTTTGCTTTGCACGCAGCTGACCCAGTTTCAATCCCGTCATCCCATATGGTTCCGCGGGCACCGCCAGGACTAATTCCTGAGTGCAGAGCCAGGAGTAACTCCAGAGCATTGCTGGGTTTGATCCAAAAGAAAAAGGAATTAATTGGATTGCATATATGTTTGTATTGTTTTGCTTCCATTTTTTGTTTGTTTGTTTGTTTTCATTCCTCATGGCACTGAAGTCTTTCCGGTCCTGCATTTTGGGATAGAACTTTGGGTCCTGCATGTAAAATGTATCCATTCAGCCTGTTAATCTGTTTGCTGGACCCTATATTTAAATATAACTTCTTCTGTAAAATTGGTCAAGGAGTGACATCTGGAGAGTCTCAAGATAAGATTTTAGATATTAGACAATAAGTTTATATTTAAGTGGATAATTTAAACTTTGGTACATTTGTATAATCTATAGAATTTCTAATAAATTTAACGGTTTGCTTCCAGATGATGATGTCTTAACACATTACACTGCCAGTGAAAATATTAATTTGGGTTTCAGGGTGTAATTGCTGCCATGAGAGATGGTTTTGGTTTCATCAAGTGTGTGGATCGGGATGCTCGTATGTTCTTCCACTTCAGCGAAATTCTGGATGGGAACCAGCTCCATATTGCCGATGAGGTTGAGTTTACTGTGGTTCCTGTGAGTAACTTTTAAGAGAGTATTTAGGATTTTCTTGGTGCCGCTTTTTTTCAGTTTAAAGTTACTTTTGTTTATCATTTGTAGGATATGCTGTCTGCCCAAAGAAATCATGCTATTAGGATTAAAAAGCTTCCCAAGGGCACTGTTTCATTCCATTCCCATTCAGATCATCGTTTTCTGGGCACTGTAGAAAAAAGAAGCCACTTTTTCCAATCCTAAAACCACTAGCCCAAATAAAGGCAAAGACAAGGTAAGTTTTATAAGCTCTGATGCTTTTTATAGCATTCTACTTTTTTTGTGCTTAGAGATAACCACTATCCACACAGTAGCAGACTGTTGTCTCCTTCAGAATTCTCTAATAATAACAGTTAAGTTAAACGAGGTTGTTAGTGTGGCTTTTTTTGTTTTTAATCCTGAATAAACATTAACACTTTAGACTGGATAATTCTTATTTTGCAGCCAGGAATCAGGGAGTAATTATTGAGACTTGTGTTTTTATAGTATAGCAGCTGGCCTTTATCCACCAGAGGCCAATATCTCTTCCTTTTCTTGTATGTGTCAATCCAACCAAATATCCCCATGTAACCCCTTGTTGAGATCTGCTTATCTAAAGTGGTAAAGCGTTGATCCTTTAAACAATGTAGGGACGGGGCAGTGCTTGCCTTCGTGCTTTAATTTTTTAAAAGACTGATTTAAATCACTTGTCCTTAGCCAGAGACCAATGGCTGTGATTCCCAGGATATCCTGTGGGGGCTACACAGGAAGGAAATAGAAGGGTGCTAAGGGTAACAAAATGGTTGGTGCACACTGATTGAAACATTCCTGAGTGTAGACAGACTTGGAAGGGCAACCTGTGTTGTTTGGGGGTCAGTCATACTTTAAACAGCTTAAAAACTTGGGGATTATCATGCTGAGTGAAATTAGTCAGAAGGAAAAGGACGGACAGATATAGAATGATTGCATTCATCTGTGGGATATAAAAGAAAACTATTGAGACTAATATCCAAGACCAGGCAAAATGGGGTCAAAGGTTGAAATCTTCCTACAAGTGTGTGGGTAGGTAAGATAAAGAATGGATCTTTATCTTACAGTTCCAGAGGTTAGGTAAGATAAAGAATGGATCAATCTGCCGGTAATAGTTAGAAATGGTGATGCTAAACTAGAACTGAGTATTGAAAATAAAAGGATATGCATGACAACCCCTCAGTGTATGTATTGCAAATGGCAATGTGCAAAAGAAGAGAGAGAGAAAAGTGCCTGCCGTAGGCGGGGGTAGGGGTGGGAAGGGAAACTGGGGCTGTTGGTGGTGAGAAATGGGGACTGGTGGAGGGATGGGTGCTGCACATTGTATGGCTGAAACCCAGCCATGAACAGCTTTGTAATTGTATATCTCAGGGTGATATAATAAAATATAAAGAACTTGGTATAATTAGCTTATCATTTGAATACCATTTATTGAAAATTTCACTGGGAGAATTATACTGATAGCTTTATACCAAATGTAAAAGGTCCGTGAGCACCTTGGTGAAAATTCTAGCAGGATCTGGGATGATTTTGGTATTTTAAAGGTGGGTATAAGTGAGTAAAGGACATTTTTCACAAAGTAGAGATAAAGATGATAAATATTCAGGATTTTCTTAGAAAGTAGTATGTGGTTTGACAAAAGACAAATTTTCTTTCTTTCTTTTTTTTTGTTTTTGTTTTTGTTTTGTGGGTCACACCCAGTGATGCTCAGGGGTTACTCCTGGCTCTGCACTCAGGAATTACTCTTGGCAGGCATGGGGGACCATTTGGGATGTCGGGGATCGAACCTGGGTCAGCCGCATGCAAGGCAAACGCCCTACCCTGTGCCATCGCCCAAGATAAATTTTCTTTGTGGAAGATGGTGAGAGTAGGGCAGTGAAACTCAGCATCAGTTTACTCTGATATATAATCTTGGTTAAGTTTATTTAACCTCGTCTTTTCATAATATGTCAAACAAGGGGTAAGAATAACTTTGGAAATGGTTTTTTCATGACATATTTGATAATACAAACAAACAAAAAGACTTGATTGTGCCAAACATAAACTATGTTGCAATTTGACAAACATCTCTATATAGCAATTATAGGTTTGAGTGATGATAGATTAGAAATGAATTGGTTTGAGTGTGTAGTAGTTGGTTTTATATATATATATATTTTATAATAAATATATGTAATATAAAATACACGTACACAAACACAAGTTCTGGAGCTCAGAAAAGGATCAGAATTAAATTATCTAGATGATAGTTATAGTTGAATAGTAGTTGAAATGATAGGATAGTCATAGTTCAATTGGTAGTTGAAACCATAAAAAAGGTACCATCAGCTCAGGACATGACTGTAACAAAGCACCAGGCTGTGCTGCCTGAGGCCTGGATTTGATTCCAGGCACACAGACACATGTCTCCCCAAATTCAAACAGTATAGATTACTAACAAGTCCTGATGGTAAAATTCACCTTTTATTTACATGAAAAATCTGTAACTGATAAACCTGAAATGGTTTTTTTCATTGTATACCGACATGTCTCTTTTTCTGTAGGAAGCCGAGGATGGTATTATTGCATACGATGATTGTGGGGTGAAATTGACCATTGCTTTTCAAGCCAAGGATGTGGACGGCTCTACTTCTCCTCAAATAGGAGATAAGGCAAGATAATTCTGCTGATTGTTGAGATTAGACTATCTGATTTTATTGTAGTTCTGTTTCATTCTTGGGCCACACTGTCAATGCTCAGAGGTTACCTGTGGCTCTGCATTCAGGAATTACTCCTGGTGGTGCTTGGGGGCCATTTGGGATGTGAGGGATGGGGCCTGGGTTGACCGTGTGCATGGCAAGTGTTCTACCACCTGTGTTATCTCTCCAGCCCTAAGAATTGTCTTAAAAGTTGGGGCCGGAGGAATAGCACAGCAGGTAGGGCATTCTCCTTGCACAATGCCAACCAGGGTTCGATCCCCAGCATCCCATATGGTCCTCATCATCATCAGGAGTGATTCCTCAGTGCAGAGCCAGGAGTAAACCCTGAGCATTGTCAGTTATTACCCAAAAAGGAAAAAAAAGTTAACAATTTCTAAGGAACATGACTCAAAAACGTGAAATTAGATGCTAAAGGGTTAGTTTTTTTTTTTGTTTTTTTTTTTTTTTTTGCTTTTTTGGGCCACACCCAGCAATGCTCAGGGGTTTTTCCTGGCTCTGCACTCAGGAATTACTCCTGGCGGTGCTCGAGGCGACCATATGGGATGCCGGGATCGAACCCAGGCCGACATGGGCCAGCCGCGTGCAAGGCAAGCGCCCTACCCACTGGGCTATCGCTCCGGCCCCTAAAGGGTTAGTTTTGTGAAAATGAATTTAATCAGTTCTTGAAGGCCTGTTTAGGTTCAAGTTTCTAGGGGAGTAAGTTATAGTTAAGAATTTAACATGAAAACTTTAAGTTTGTTTCTGAGCTTCCTTATTTTTCAC
Source organism: Cryptotis parvus (assembly GCA_021461705.1). Taxonomy (NCBI): domain Eukaryota; kingdom Metazoa; phylum Chordata; class Mammalia; order Eulipotyphla; family Soricidae; genus Cryptotis; species Cryptotis parvus. Next base: position 25,553 of record JAJIBD010014094.1, read on the forward strand.
AGGTTGAATTTAGTATCAGTGACAAACAGAGGCCTGGTCAGCAGATTGCAACTTGTGTGCGACTTTTAGGTCGTAACTCCAACTCCAAGAGGCTCTTGGGTTATGTGGCGACTCTAAAGGATAATTTTGGATTTATTGAGACAGCCAATCATGATAAGGAAATCTTTTTCCATTACAGGTGAGTGTGCCTTTAAAGAACCTAGAACATGCTATTCATTTGGGAATCAGACACTTAGTATTGCGTAGCTGAGTAGTTTTTAATTCTAAATGTTATACTGCTGGGGCGGAGTGATAGCCCAGCGGGTAGGGGCGTTTGCCTTGCACGCAGCCGGCCCGGGTTCGATCCCGGCTTCCCATATGGTCCCCGAGCACCGCCAGGAGTAATTCCTGAGTGCAGAGCCAGGAGAAACCCTGAGCATTGCCAGATGTGACCCAAAAAGCAAAAAAAAAAAAGTTATACTAAGATGTTAGTACATATATCATCATCAAAATTAATCATCTGCCTCTGTAGAGAGCACATGTCCAAAGAAACAAAGACTTGTACCTATTTTAAACATTAAATAGGAATTTCTCTGTGGAAAAAAAATCCTGATTCATATGTTGCTACCAGAGAGTTGTACATAAGGTGTCAAAGAATGGAGGTTGATAATAGCATAGGCTCTTGGAACCAAACATTACCAGTTCCAGTCCTAGCCCTGCCAATTGCTACCTAAATGAAATGTTGCTTCCTGGTATCTTATTCTCTTTCAATTAGGGTAAATGACACTTTTCATAGGATGCTTCTGAAAATTGGATGAGCCCCTTACACAGGGTGCTTAAGTAGTGTTTGTATCCGGCGTAACTTAGCACACTGCGTATGTGAACATCACTAATAAAAGAAATACACTACCTGCTGCTATTGATGCGTGTGGTAATTGCTTATTTAAATGTGATTTTCGTTCCCTTTAGTGAGTTCTCTGGTGATGTTGATAGCCTGGAACTGGGAGACATGGTTGAGTACAGTTTGTCCAAAGGCAAAGGCAACAAAGTCAGTGCAGAAAAAGTGAACAAGACACACTCAGGTAATGAATTGTAACTTCTGCTTCTTCAGTCTTGGCTCTAGCAAAGGCCTGTGACCCCCAAAACAAAAATTGTTAATGGTGGGTGACATGCTCTACTGAGCCTTAACCTTCAGCTACACTTAGCTTATGTGGAGACATGGGGAATCTCCTTTGGGGAATCTCGAGAGTATACACAGTGGGAGTTTGGGCAGAATTGGTCTGATTTCATAATTTGATTTCATAGTTTCATACAGCATAAATATTTTTTATCATGAATCTCACTTGCCCCAGATCAATATTCTGTCCCACGAGTCCCCACGTGGGACATACATGTAGATATCCCAAGAGTACTGGCCCGTTGGATCAACCACATTGTAATCAATTCTAGTTCAGAAACATGCCAGTGAGCCTCTGAACAAACTAACGTGTCTCTGGCTCTAAAGGTAATGCGAAAGTGGATTATTCTGATGAATTTTGGAAATTAGTGGGATCCAGAGTCTGGGATCTGCCAGCTATCTATTCATGGTAAAAAGTATTAATGCCATATCCTACAAATTGCATCCTGAACTGCTTTCTGGCTCAGAGATGCAGCCCCTCCTCTCTTTGCTAGGGAGGTTTTGCCTCTGGCTTTTGTGAAGCTTGAGCCAAAGGTGCACCTAAAGATCTACAATTCAAAGGGTCATTTACCTGACTATCTCTAGATAGCCCAACTCACAATGGGCTGGGCTGGAAGGTTTTGGCGGGCTTCTGTCTATAAAAGAAGCTAGGAAAAGAAGGGGCCTTTTTGCCGTTTTGACTTTACTTGGCATTTGCTTCTCTCGGTCCTCTCTGTTGGGCTTCAACATGTGGTGGCAACCATCTTGGCCTACACATGGCCGAGGCCCAGCCAGGAACCCAGAGTCCGGGGTTTTCCTGTTCTTGGATTGTATATCAGAATCTGTGTAGTAAAGTCTTTTATTTATCTTTCTAAAATATTACTTATTTTTTTGCTTTTTTGGGTCACACTTGGCGGTGCTCAGGGGTTACTCCTGGCTCTGCACTCAGGAATTACTCCTGGCCGTGCTCAGGGGATGATATGGGATACTGGGGTTTGAACCGGGTCGGCCGCATGCAAGGCAAACACCCTACCCTCTGGACTATCACTCTGGCCCCGAAGTCTTTTAAAACTGCACTGGATTCCTGAGTTTTTTATCCATTCCCGCCGGCTCGGGAGTAAAGGGAACTCTTTTCCCGGTATTGTTGGACCCCAGTGGTCCACAACAGTTACTATTTAAAATCTCTAGAACTTGAACTTATAACTTAATCTTACACCTGCGGTTTAAATTTTTTTTAATTGTTTTTTTATTTTTTCTTTTTATTTCCTTTTTGACATTCAGTTCACTCTGGCAGGGCTTTGGGGATCTGTACCCAAAAGAGATCAAACTAGCCATATGCAAGACCAGCACCTTACCTGCTGTACTAATTTCTGGACTGCTCCCATTTCCCAGTCCCCCACCCCAATCCCTCCAACACTTTGTTCTGGTGAAATCAAGAAAAAGGACACAAGAAGGTTTGCTTCAATAAATACCTAAATACTTTGTTGGTCTGTTTAGATATTGTAGCTGCATCAGTGAGGAAATCAAATATTTGCCTGCATTGATTTTTTTTTAAGTCCTTTTATACCAGCAAACAAGATACGAAATGTTAATTTCTGTTTTTAGCATATAAATTTTATGTAGTGTGCAGAGAGGAGCAAAACTAAATTAGGGACGAAGTGATAGCACAGAGTGTAAGGCATTTATTTTTACCTTGCACGCGGCCAACTGGGTTCGATCCCTGTCATCCCTGATGGTCCCCCGAGCACCGCCAGGAGTAATTCCTTTTTTTTTTTTTTTTGCTTTTTTGGGTTATACCCGGCAATGCTCAGGGGTTACTCCTGACTCTTCGCTCAGGAATTACTCCTGGCGATGCTCAGGGGACCATCTGGAATTCGGGGATCGAACCCAGGTCGACTGCTAGCAAGGCAAACACCCTACCCGTTGTGCTATTGTTCCGGCCCCAGGAATAATTCTGAGCAGAGTCTGGAGTAACCCCTGAACATCACCAGGTGTGACCCAAAAAAGGAAAAAAAAATTTGGAGGGCCAGATTAATAGTACAGTGGGTAGGGTGTTTGGTTTGCATATGGCCATCCCGATTCAATCCCTGGTATCCCTTTTGGTTCCTTGAGCATCGCCAGAAGTGAGTATTTCTGGGCAAGATCCAAGAAGCAAAAAAAAAAAAAAATCAGGAAACTGGTTTACTCAAATCTGCATTTTTTTCCCTGAGTTTTTTTTTCCCTAGTGTGAAATGTTTAAAATTAATGAGGAATGCCTTTTTAATTTTATAGTGAATGGCATTACTGAGGAAGCTGATCCCACCATTTATTCTGGTAAAGTCATTCGTCCTTTGAGGAGTGTGGATCCAACACAGACTGAGTACCAAGGAATGATCGAGATCGTGGAGGAGGGGTAAGAGCATCGTGTCTTAGTGTTTGAAATTTGTCTTTACTTTTATGGGGGGGGTGGCTGTTTATATTTGTATGGTTTGCAGCCTACACTCAACTGTGCTTAGGGATTACTCCTGGCTCTTTGCTCAGAGATCACACCTATCTGGGTTTACGTACCACATGTAGTGCCGTAGTTTGAAATCGGGCCAGCCAAATGCAAGACAATTGCCCTACCTGCTGCTGCACTATTTCCCGGCCCTGACTTTGTTAATTGTAGTTTTCAGATTTCTTTAAAAATACATGAAGGAAACATGAATATATGACTGATATCTCAGTATCAACAAACTCCTACTAAAATAGCTACTTAGTGTCTGGTGCATGAAAATCAAATATTTACAATTGACTGGAATTTGTTTTTTTCCAGTTTGGTGTTTGGATCACACCCAGCAGTGCTTAGGACTTATTCCTGGCTCTGTGCTCAAGAAATCAAACACAGGTTAGCCATGTGTAAGGCACGTACTTGCCTGCTCTGGCCTAGTTAACTAGATTTAATACAGCTTTATAGTTTCGTTATTTTCAGGTATTTACATTACCAATAAGTTTTCTTATAATTCATTCTGTTCTGTGAAAATTTTGCTTTTGTAAAGGTTCACTGATGTTTCTTCATACCCAAGTTTCATTGTGAGCCTAAACCAAGGCACTCTCATTTCCCTTTTTCCCCCTCCATCTTCAGTAACCAAGTGTTTGTGTAATCCTTTTTCCCCTTCAAAATGATTAGCAGAGAGATCAATTTTGTATACAGAATGATTTTTCAGTAGTTCGCAGTAGGATGGATTATTCATATTAGCAGAATTACTGCTAAGATGGATATGATGAGGGTGGGGGGTTGTGGTTTTTTGGTCACACCCAGCGAAGCTCAGGGGTTACTCTTTTTTTTTTTTGGGAGGTCATACCCGGCAATGCTCAGGGGTTTCTCCTGGCTCTGCACTCAGGAATTACTCCTGGCAGTGCTCGGGGGGACCATATGGGATGCCGGGGATCGAACCTGGGCCGGCATAGGCCGGCCGCATGCAAGGCAAACGCTCTACCCGCTGAGCTATTGCTCCGGCCCCTCAGGGGTTACTCTTGACTCTGCATTCAGGAATTACTCCTGGTGGTACTCAGGGGACCATATGAGAAGCTGAGGATAGAACCTGGGTCAGCTGTGTGCAAGGCAAAGACCCTACTCACTGTTCTATTGCTCCTGCCCCTGATGAGGGAATGTTAAACTCCAAGTGAAGATCAGAGTATCTTCTTCTTCTCCTCCTTTTTTTTTTTTTTTCCTATTTGGGCCACACCTGGCAATGCTCAGGGGTTACTCCTCGCTCTGCACTCAGGAATTACTCCTGGTGGTGCTCAGGGGACCATATGGGATGCCGAGTCGAACCCGGGCTGGCCTTGTGCAAGGTAAACGCCCTACCCACTGGACTATCACTCCTGCCCCAGAGTATCTTCTTATCCAAGGTTTTTTATAGAAAAGGCAATTTTTCTGAAGTCCATAAATATGGAATATTTTGGAACTAGACTGCTCACATTTTCTTGATTGTTTAAGTGGGTTATAATTTTTTTTCAGTAATGCGGAAGCTCTTTTATTTAGGAATGAATCAAAGGCCATGGGCAGGCCTACACCTGGCTCCAGTACTTTTCATTTCTCTCCAGTTTAACCTTGGACTAGCTACCATGAATCTTTCTTAGATTCCTAATACCTTCTTCGGTTTCTAATGTCTAAGATAAAATATGAATTGATTTAAATGCTTATTACTCTAATATTGGATCCATTGTCTCTAATTCTGCATGACAGTATAATACTAGGATTTTTAGTTCTTGGTTCTTCTACATTTGAAATTTTTGTTTGATTTTGCTTTTTTGGGTCACACCGGCAATGCTCAGGGGTTACTCTTGGCTCTTTGCTCAGGAATTACTCCTGGCAGTGCTCAGGGTATGGGACTCGAGGGATCGAACCCCAGTCGGCCGCATGCAAGGCATACGCCCTACCCTCTGTGCTATCACTGCAGCCCCTGCATTTGAAATTTAGAGCCTGGAGCATTTGGAAGGGTGTTTGTCTTGCATGCCACCAACCTGGGTTCAATCCCCAGCATCCCATATGGTCCCCCAATCACTGCCAGGAATAATTCCTGAGTGCAGAGCCAGGAGAGTAATCCCTGAGCATCATCAGGTATAGCCCAAAAAAAGCCAAAAGAGAGAAGAAAATCTTCATTTACATATAGGAACTTGAAAATGATTGATTAAAAGCTTTTTCAGACAGAGTCCTAGACATTAGGGATAAAGCGCATGCCTTGCATGGGGCCAAGCTGGGTTTGATTCCTAGCACTCCTGAGTACAGAGTTTTAGTAAACCCTGAACTTCTCTGGGTGTACCCCCACTTTCATCACCCAAAATAATCATTTTTAGTTTTGTGTCTTTTTATTTTGGGCTATGTGCAGCTCGGGGGGTTTGGGCGTTGTGTTTCCTGACAACCATTTTGTTGCCAAGGATCTAACCTGAACCTCAGCCATTTAAGAGTTTCTCTGTTTTTCTCCATATTTGTTGATTTAGTATGTTCATCATAAGTTGAACTTTATCACAAGTCTTGGGGGATTGGGGTGGAACTCCTAGGTAATACTTAGGAGGCCTGGAGGCGACTTGTATCTGCTCATGGCCAGCCAGGCCATTGAAGTTGGTGGTAGGGCTTGAGGCTGTGGTGCTGATTGGGCCCCTGGTTCCAAGGCCACCAGGATAGAATCTGCATCAGGCATGTGTAGGGCAAGCATTCTGCCCTCACCCTCCAGGTATACCTGTAGCCTACACTGACGACCACCAGATGACTTTGCACTCCAGGACGGACCTCAGGAAATACGGTGGATTCTTTCTATAAAGTTGTAGTAAAATACCACTGTGGCTGTTATTTACATGCTGCCTTTGATTTATTAGAGTTAATAGTTATGACAGACAGATTTGATTGATTATTAAAATTAATAGATATGACAGGGACAGAAAGACTTAAAAATACCTAAGTTTTAAGAAGTCATAATGTGATGGTGGAACAGAGTTGGAATGTCAGGAAATTGAACTTTGTTGTTTTTTGTCTGTACCTAATTTGTATAGGCAGATGGCCAAACTAGATTAGGCTCAGAATTTTTTGATGCTGCTTTTTAAATTTTTTGGGGGGCTACACCTGGTAGTCTCAGGGCTTGCTCCTGGTGGTTGTTGCTATTGGCCACACCCAGCTGTGCTCAGGGGCTGCTCTTGGCTCTGCACTCAGGAATTACTCCTGACTGTCTCTTGGGACCTTATATAGTGTTTGGGTCCAACCCAGGTCTGCACAGGCAAGGCAGCACCCTACCTATTATACTGCCTCTTCAGCCCCCCTGCCATTAATGCTATTCATTGGTTGGATCTTAATGTGCACTTGAGAATAAGATCATGTATAGCCTCATAAAATGCTTAAAAACTCCAGATATTGAGGTAATGATATTCTTTCAATTTTCAAATAAAATTCATTTATTTTCAAATTAATTTTTGTTATTTGTTACCAGCTGTGCACATGTCTTGACTCCTGCTCTGTTCTCAGGGATCACACCTGGGTCAGCAACGATCTAGCCATGCATCTTACCCTCTGTGATCTCTGGCCTCAGTACAATCATTACTTCTAAGTTCACGGTTTATTTTAGCTTTTTGGTGATAACTAAGTAACCTTCCTCCGTCATGAAATACTCCTGACAGTGCTAGGAGACTGTGTGGTACCTGGGGAATTTAAACTAGAGTCAGTTACTTGTAAAAGTTTTGCCTTTTGTTCTGTCTCTCCAGCTTGAAATTTAGCCCCATAGTAATAAAATTACAAGTTCTCATTTGCTCATTGTAGTATTTATTTGACATTTAGGATTTCATTGAAGCTTAAAGTAAATTTTATTTTTTAGTAAAGGTTAAAGAGAACATAACATTTTGCAATGAGATTCGTTTTTGATCATAGCAAAACCATTGTAAGATGGTGACTTTTAGACTTTGTACTTGTTTCTCTTTATAGGCGACATGAAAGGTGAAGTTTATCCATTTGGTATAGTTGGAATGGCCAACAAAGGGGATTGCCTGCAGAAAGGGGAGAGTGTCAAGTTTCAATTATGTGTTCTGGGCCAAAATGCACAGACTATGGCCTACAACATCCACACCCTTGCGTAGGGCCACAGTGGAGTGTGTGAAAGATCAGGTGCGTAGTATCATCTCAGATCTGCATTTGATCTCCCTGCTCCCCTTTTTTCTCTTTTTAGGTGAAGGATAGGGTTTGGGACCACACTCGGTGTTCTGGTTTTGTGCTCAGGGCTTACTCCTGGTGATCAAGACTTTGACTCTTTTATTCATTGATGACCAAATAGTTACTAAGATCATTTTTTTTTATCTAGTGGACAACTGTGTTGGTATTTTATTTTTATTTCCTCTTCCTTTTCAGTAATCTAAGGTACCTTTTTTTTTTTTTTTGGGTCACATCTGGCAATGCTCAGGGGTTACTCCTGGCTCTGCACTCAGGAATTACTCCTGGCAGTGCTCGGGGAGCATACGGAATGCTGGGGATCGAACCCAGGTTGCATGCAAGTCTAACGCCCTACCTGCTGGACTATTGCTCCGGCCCTCTAAAGGTAGCTTTGTTTTGTTTTAGGCCACTCTCAGAGTCCGCATTGGCAATTTCTGGTTCTGTTTTTCCTCCAGATCACTTCTGGCAGGGCTCCGGGACCATATGTGATGCCAAGCATCAAACCAGAGTTGGCTGCATGCAAGGCAAATGCTGAGCTCCATGTACTTTCTTTCTGGCCCTCTCCATAATTTTAAAGGCTTATAAAGCTTAAGCATTTAGGGTTTGAGAGATAATACAGGGGTTAAGGCACTTATTTTACATACAGTAAACTCCACTTAGATTTCCAGTATCCAAAAAAAAACGCCAGGAGTGGGGGCGGGCGATAGCCCAGCGGGTAGGGTGTTTGCCTTGCACCGCGGCCGGCCTGTGCGCGCCGGGTTGAACCCGGCATCCCATATGTTCCCCCGAGCACCGCCAGGAGTGGTTCCTGAGTGCAGAGCCAGGAGTGACCCCTGAGCATCGCGGGTGTGACCCAAAAAGGGAAAAAAAAACCGCCAGGAGTGATCCTTTAGCATTGTCGGGTGTGTTCCCCACCCCCAAATATAAGGAAAAAATGAATTAAAAATTAAGATTTTTTAAATTTTCTTTTTTTTTTTGGGTCACACCCCGGCGGCTCAGGGGTTACTCCTGGCTCTGCACTCAGGAATTACTCCTGGTGGTGCTCAGGGGACCATATGGGATGCCGGGGATCGAACCTGGGCCAGCAGAGGCTGGCTGTGGGCAAGAGCAAAGCGCCCTACCTGCTGGGCTATCGCTCCGGCCCCAGGTTTTTAAATTTTCAAGATAAGGACAAAACAAATTTTGAAGAGGGTAAATGTTAGGAAGACCATGTGCCTAACGGGGTGAGTCCCTGAGTTCTCGCTTCTCCGTCTCAAACTTTAGCTCTGAACACTACCCAGCAGCTATACAGCCATTCCTGCAATGCTCCAAGGCTCCAAGCTTTTGCTGGTTATGACCCTAATAATGGATGAATGAGACATTAGAAGAAAAACACAAGTAATGAAGTGACTTTGGAGTTGAGATTTCCTGAAAATGGGCTAACTTGCACTTGAGACCAGTTTCACAGATCACACAGCATGTCTGGAGGGTTCTTCTCTAAACTCAAGGGCCAGATTTTGGGATTCCCATGCACTTTCCTTTTGAGATGACTTCATTCTCTTCAGGCACCAGCTTTGTAATCATTTTGCTTAATAAAGAAATTCAGTTCAGATAGTATATAGGAACATGCCAAACAATCATTCAGGTGCTTACAACAGGATATGGCAGGAATTTGATATTTACCATTCTGAAGTTTTTTGTGACCCCCCTAATGCTGTGAAGTTAGCACAGGTAGTTCACTGTCACTGTATCACTGTCTTCCCATTCATCATCGATTTGCTCGAGCGGGCTCCCAGTAACATCTCCATATGCCCTGTCTCATGTTAGTAGAGCCCAAGGGCATCTACTTGCTCCAGGAACATAAAGAGCCTCAAACCATTCCATCAGGTCATGGGAATGAGGTCTACTGGTATTTGGCATATCAAATATGACAAGGGTAGCTTGCCAGGCTCTGTCATGCGGGTGGCCTACTATTGTAGTCACCTCTGATCTCCAGCATTTATTGATGAACTGTGAGGCCGCACGGGCCAGTCTGTGATAGGCTTTTTTGCTGGTTGGAGTTCTGACGAGAGGAAGTCCGGATGGGGAAAATGGCCGCCCTCATGGACTGGGGTTCTTCTGGCTTGTTGCGAGGCTCTGCTGGGGTGGCCGGCCAGAGCTAGAAGCGTGCCATCCCTCCCGGGCGCCTCGTGAGCGGCTGGGCACAGGGAGAGCCAGTAGCAGCTCTGGCCCTTGTCTGTGAGCACAGGTAGTTAAAATGAATAATATTGTTCAATATTAGTACTTGATTTCCTAGCCAAGTGCTTCATTTAGATTTATTTAAGGTTTTTCTCCCTTTTTGTATCTTTTTTAAAGTGGTTCTTTCTTTGTTTCTTAGTTTGGCTTCATTAACTATGAAGTCGGGGATAGTAAGAAGCTCTTTTTCCATGTGAAAGAAGTTCAGGACGGCATTGAGCTACAGGCAGGGGATGAGGTGGAATTCTCTGTGATTCTCAATCAGCGCACTGGCAAGTGCAGTGCCTGTAACGTTGGCGAGTCTGGTAAGTCTCTGTTGGATTAATCCCCTAATCTCACATTTCTGCGCCTTTCCGCCACTTGCTTCTTACTCTTTGGCCACTTTGTTTTCTTTCTTTATACTTTTTTTTTTTTTTTTTTTTTACCTCTAGCCTTTTATTGTCAAAACTTTAGTCAAAACTGTTTCCCAGGGCCGGAGCCATAGCACAGCGAGTAGGGCGTTTGCCTTGCAGTGGCTGACCAGGGTTCGATCCCTGGCATCCTATATGGTCCCCCTAGCATCGCCAGGAGTAATTCTGGAGCAAAGAGCCAGGAAGTAACCCTGAGCATCGCCAGGTGTGACCCAAAAAAAAGCAAAAAAAAAAAAAAAAAAACTTTCCCAGTGAAACATTAATTGGGCGCTTAGTCTTGTTTGTTGCTTAGCTATTTTTCTCTTGTTAGGTGTTTCTGTGTTTTCTGGGTGGAGCAATAGGAAAGCTGGTGGGGTGTTTGCCTTGCATGCAGTCAATCCAAATTTGATCCCTGGTATTTCATATGGTCCCCTGAGTGCCAGGGAGTAATTTTTAGAGCACAGAGCAAGGAGTAACCCCTGAACATGGCCAGGTGTGACCCAAAAAGAGAAAAAAATGGGTTTCTGTTTTTATGATGCTTACAAATAACAGCTTAGTAGTTCTGGTGCCCATGTCATTTTTGTTTTTTGGGGGAGGGGTGGGGCGCACACCCAGACAACTGGCAGTGATTAGGGGGTTACTCATGGCTCTGCACTCAGGAATTACTCTGGCGGCTCGGAGGACTGTACATGCTGCCAGGGATCAAACTCGGGTTAACAGCCTGTAAGGCAAACACCCTTCCCACTGTACTATTGGTCTGGTCCCAAGACAGATCTGTTTAGCTTTTCTAAGGTTTTTACATCTACTACCTTTTCTGTGTGGAAAACTGGTCCTGCTTGCAGATCAGTGTAGGGGATGACCCTTATCTAGATGATTCTTCTAGCGCCTACAATTTTTGTAATAAACATTCAGTTGTGAATAAAAATATAAGCAAACTTGTTTGTCCTGTTTTGCTACCTGAAAGCAAGTTCCCCCTCATTAAAGATGAGTCATTGGGCAGTTAGAAGGAAACAAAACTCCATTGCAAGTACCCGATTTTTTCCCTCTCTGTTGTTCTTTTTCATGGCTCTTGGTTTCCCTATAGCGAAGGCCCCTAAGGCTGTTGCGGCTCCGCGACCTGATCGGTTGGTCAATCGGTTGAAGAACATCACCCTGGATGGCGCCAGCGCTCCTCGCCTAATGGTTCTTCGTCAGCCCAGGGGACCAGATAACTCAATGGTAGGGGGCATCTACATTAGGAGGGTACTAACAGCAGCATGACTCAGGGAGCTTCGTGAAACAGGAGACCCTGACCATGTATTTGTCACGAGTTAGAATTCCCTCTTTGTTTTTTATCTCCTATAATGGGTAAACTATCAGCAAGGAGCACGTTTCTCATTTCTTGATGCTTCATGCTTAGTTTAGGTATTACGCCATCAGGGCTTATTACAGATTAAAGGCAAGAAATGCTTTCGTGGTTCTTTGAGATTTTTTTTGGTGGGGGGGCAGGGAGGGTGAATACAGCAGCTTCTGTGCAACCAGCTCACTAATGTCAATATTTTTCTTTATAGGGTTTTGGTGCAGAAAGAAAGATCCGTCAAGCTGGTGTTATTGACTAACCACATCACAAAGCACATCATTAATCCACTATGATCAAGTTGGGGGATTCTGGTGAAGGGTTCTGAATATCATCCCCCCCTTCATCCCTCCCAAAATCTGGAATACTTATTCTATTGAGCTATTACACCAGTTTTAACACCTTCCTCGTGTTATGTTTAAAAAAAATAAATAAATTTAAGAAAACCATTTTAAAATTATGCACAGTTGCAGCCTGGAAAACTTAAGGTGGCGCCTTATAGTATCAATTTTAGGAGCTTCATTTGGTGCATTTAACGCAACTGGTAATTGCAAAATCCACTTCGCCTGTGTAAATGAAAAATATAGACTGTTATTTTGTTGGCCCTATGAAATTCTGCACTTGATATTTAGTATATACTCTACCTTCATTATTTTTGGCAAAATGTTCTGCCTTAGCACTCAGTTGCATTCTTTTTCTTTTTCATTATGCTTTAATTCTGAGGACCATATGAGGGTAGAATATATGACCTTTACAAATTATAAGAATTTGTATAGACAAACCATTTCCTTAAGTTGATGGCCAAAATGTTAAAAATGTTATTTTTTCATATCATTTATAATCTTGTCACAGACAACTTAGCGAAGTTTGGTTAGATTTCAGTACAAATTATCTTACAGAGTAGGTTTTTTTTTGGTCCCTGGGGGGGTGGTGGTGGGGTGGGGTAACTTTACTACGATTAGTATGTATGGTGCAGAATTTCATGCAAATGAGGTGTGCCAGCAGTGTGATAATTTAAAACATATTTAAAAGAAAAACAAAGGTCAAATGCACAAACTTGCTGCTGCTGCTTAGACCACTGCAGCTTCTAGGACCCAGTTTCTTTTTAACTGATTTCAAAACAAAACAAAAAAAAAAAATAAAAAAAGTTGTGCCTGAAATGAATCTTGTTTTTTTTATAAGCAGCCGCCTGGTTTCTGTGTCCTGTCAAGTACAGGCACTTGGCCCTTCGCATAGCTTCTGTTCCACTCCGTCACAGGGAAAATTTGGTTTTTTTTCAAAGCTGTCCTCTTGACTTGGCCACACACAGGGGCCCGGCCAGAGGACTGAAGGCTTTGTTGTCTAGCATGTGGCAAGGGTCAGCTCAGGGGATGTGGGGGAGGGCACGTCTATCTTCCCCGTTGGTAAAGAGGCCGTTTATCTTTGTAAACACAAAACACTTTTGCTTTCTCCAGTTTTCTGTTAATGGCGAAAGAATGGAAGCGAATAAAGTTTTACTGATTTTTGAGACACTAGCACCGAGCGCTTTCCTTATTGAAGCGGCCTGGGGGCGGGCCGGGAGGGAGCTGGGGCTGGGCGCGGCCGCCGCGTGACTCGCCCACGTGCCCGGGGCGGGGACTGCGCGACGCTGGCGCCGGCTGATGACGTAGCGGGCGGGGCCGGAAGTGCCGCTCCCTGCTGGGGCTGTTCATGGCGGTTCCGGGGTCTCCAACATTCTCGCTGCATTCGGTCTCAAGTCCGTCCGAAACGGAGGTGTCCCGGCTTGAGGTGAGGCTCCGGCGGCCGTTGCCTTCGGCCCTCGAGCACAGGGCCTGCTGCTTGTCGTCAGGGGGCAAGCGGGATCTGCGAGCCGGACACAAAGGCCCGCGCCCGGGATCTTCGTGTCGGACCGGGAGGTCTTGATACGGGCTCGGGGGTGAGGGCGACTCCATAGAGCTGGGCTTATTACAGAGGGCAGAGGAGACTGGGATTGACCTTAACCTGAGCGGCCCCAGAGCCTCGGTAAAATAGAGGAGGGTGGGAGTAGCTGCGAGACCACCTAAAGATCCGGGGACCCCCACCTTCTACGCTGCTGGCCGTGGCGGTGCGGTTTTCAATCGCTTCCAGACTGGTCACGCGTAGCGAACCGATACTTTCCAAACTGGTTTTTTGATGATAGAAAGCTTCAACGTACTGTAGATGTGGCTTGCCAATTAACCCTAATTGCTTTCCCACAGATTCTTGCTGGTGTGAAATGACCGAGTACAAACTGGTGGTGGTTGGAGCAGGTGGTGTTGGGAAAAGCGCTCTGACAATTCAGCTAATTCAGAACCATTTTGTAGATGAGTATGATCCCACCATAGAGGTGAGGCCCCGTTGGTAGCCCAGTTACTCTGCCTCTCTTTTGTCCCTTTTGGTTGTTCTTCAGCTTAAGGACGGTTTGGGAGAGAAAATAAGGAGCTATTTTGGTTACAGTTCTCAGTAATAATAGGTAGTTTTCTGTGTTTGTTCATTATGATTAGTTGGGACTATTTCTAAAATGTTGTAAGTTCTTTAATAGTTGTTTAAACTTGCAAACTCGGGCTGGAGCGATAGTCCAGCAGGTAGAGCGTTTGCCTTGCATGTGGCTGGACCCAGGTTCGATCTCCGGCATCCCATATGGTTCCCCCAAGCACCGCCAGGGAGTAATTCCTGAGTTGCAGAGCCAGGTAAGTGACCCCTAAGCATGCCGGTGTGACCCACAAGGCAAAATAAATAAATGAACTTGCAAACTCAGTGTTGAGCTAAATTCATCTGATAATAAACAGGCCATTGGTAGCACAATTGAGTATGGTTGGGAGTTGGGGGAGTTGTTTGGGTTTGGCTTCTTAGGCCGCACCCAGCGGTGTTCAGGGCTTGCTCCAGAATCTGAGCTCAAGGATCACATCTTGGGTTCATGGGACCATATGGGTACGAGTTTGAGCCCTGCTCAGCCACCTTGCCTTGGCCTCTGTACTATCACTCCTGCCCTGATTTTTTTTTCTAGATGAAATAGCCAAAACTAGTAGAAAGGACTGGAGATTTTCAGTCAGCTTGCTAAGATTCAGTCCAATTTTGCGTTTTAGTTATGTGACATGCAAATCAGAATATCTTTCAACCTCATTTTTCTCATTTCTTAACCCAACTTGCCCTGCTTACCACAAGAACATTTGATTAAGTATATGTTTAATTTTTTTATAATGGAAGAATACTGCACAAATGTTACTTACATAAAAGTTATTTTGTGGGGCCTGAGTGATAGTACAGAGGATAGGGCTCTTACCTTGCTGGAGGCCTGGGTTGAGTTGGCGGCATCTCATGGTTTCTGAGCCTGCCAAAGTGATTCCTCCATCCAGAGCCAGGAGTAACCTTTTGGGCACTGCTGGGTGTGCAAAACCGCCCACCCCCATAAAATTATTTCGTTTGTATGGGATTTCATGTTTTTAGATAATCTTCAGTAGGTGGTGTCTACAACTTTTTTAAAAAGATTAGGCAGTTGTATCGAGTTAATAAATATTTTAACTCTAGAGATTAGAGTTTTGGTTTGGGGAGCACACCCAGCAGTGCTGTGGTACTCTTGATTCCGCTCAGGAGTCACTCCTGTGGTTTTCAGGGCATCATATGCGGTATTGCAAATTGAACTCTGGTTGGTCATGTGCAGGGCAAGTACCCGACCTGCGGTACTATTGCTCCAGCCCTTTGGTGAGTTTGTATTTTACTCTGTACCTGGCAGTGCTGCAGGAGCAGGCAGGGCTATGTAGTGCTGGGAATTAATCTCTGAGCTCTGTGTAAGCATGGCAGGTGCCCTACCACTTACACTATCTTCCTGGGTACAGTGACTTGAAATTAGAAACACAGGTATCATCAATACTCAGATAAAAATACAGACCATTTCCAGTGTTCCAGAAAAGGTCTCCTGCAAGCTCCTCCAGTCTGAATTTCTCTCACCTGCTAGTCAACCGCTTCTCTGACTTTTGTTACTATAAATCTTTTTTTTTTTTTTTTTTTTCATTTTTTGGGTCACACCCAGCAATGCTCAGGGGTTTCTCCTGGCTCTGCACTCAGGAATAACTCCTGACGGTGCTCGGGGGACCATATGGGATGCCTGGGATCAAACCCGGGCCGGCACAGACCGCCGCGTGCAAGGCAAACGCCCTGCCCGCTGGGCCATCGCTCCGGCCCCATGTTACTGTAAATCATTTTTTTTTTTAATTTTTTGGGTCACACCCAGCACTGCTCAGGGGTTACTCCTGGCTCTGCACTCAGGAATTACTCCTGGCAATGCTCAGGGGACCATATGGGATGCCGGGGATCGAACCCAGGCCAGCACAGGCCGCCACATGCGCTATCGCTCCGGCCCCCTGTAAAATCATTTTAAAGCTATGTTTAGAATTGTATTTCCCCCACCTAGTCGCACCTCATGCTACAAGCAAGTTTTGATGATGAGTCCTGAGTTGAGAGTGTCTGTTACCAAAACCATATTGGGAGTGTTTTTGTATGATCTGTGTGGACCTGTCTTGCTAGGAATCAGCTCATCCGGAAGCCTCAGGAACGAGTGACTAGTATTCATAGCTATAATCCAGCACGATGAGAATATTTTGGGGTTGGGGGCATTTGTTGTGGTTTTGGGACCACACCTGCTGTGCTCAGGGGTTACTCTTGGCTCTCTGCTCAGGGGATCTTCCTAGCATTGTTCAGAGGGCCATACGGGATGCCAGGGGTTGGACTTTGGTCTGCCACATGCACAGCAAGCACTGTACCTATTGTACTATATTCTGGCCCCAATATTTGGTATTTTAAGTATCTCTGAAATAAAATGTATTCATGTGTTCAGCCTTTAACGTAAAGGCTGCATCCAGAGTCAGATTATAATGGGCATGTTCAGGATTTTAAATGTGCGGTAAGCAGCTCCAGTCATCAGAAGTTTCACCGCAGTAGGGTTAGTTTTTGCATTACCATGATTTTTCTTTTTTTTTTGACCCCCTAGGAACAAAGTAACCATATTTTCCTTTCTGCAGGCATAGAGCATTTGGGTCTTTTTTTCCCACTGATATTGACAGGTTTCTGGGACTAGTCTGAAAGAAATAGACATAGCTAGGATCTTGTTTTTACCTTCTCAATGACATTGCATTCCCTCTGGCTTTTAATACATTTGGACTCTCCCTTTCTCCCCGCCCTACTCCATACCCCCAGGATTCTTACCGAAAGCAGGTGGTTATAGATGGCGAGACCTGTCTGCTGGACATACTGGATACAGCTGGACAAGAAGAATACAGTGCCATGAGAGACCAGTATATGAGGACAGGCGAAGGCTTCCTCTGTGTATTTGCCATCAATAATAGCAAATCATTTGCAGATATTAACCTCTACAGGTACTAGGAGCATTATTTTTTTTTTAATGAAGGGATGATCTGTAAATGGGTTTTGAAGCTTTGTGGGGAATAAGGATACCTCACTAGAGAAGATACTGATTTCTTTATTATTATTATTATTATGAACAATAGTTGATTTTTAGGCTGTTTGACTTACATGAATCACCCCATTTTTATTAGGACTTATGGTTGGAGTGTGTGATCAATAAAATTTGTTAAGAGACTAATTCAGGATTGGAGGCATTGGTATCAGTAATCAGAAGGGAATTCAAGAGAGAAAAGTACCTCTTAGAAACTTCTTCAGTAAGAGATGATAGGAAGACATGTGACCGACGAGGTTTCGATCTCTGGCATTCTGTATAGTCCCCGAGCGCCGCCAAGAGTAATAATTTCTGAGTGTAGAGCCAGGAGTAACCATTGCTGGGTGTGACCCAAAAAGCAAAAAATAAAATTAAGTTGATAGGAAGAAATTCAGTAAAGAGTAGAAAGGGAAGCAGTATAAAGGAACATAAGGGTTTTCTCCGTAGACCATTAAAATTACCAAATTTTATTTTTGAAAAATCCCATAGATTTGAGGATATGGCCTCAGCAGTGGAGCACTTTGAGGCCCTGGATATAATTTCTGGCATTGCAAAGCAAATTAATTTTTAAAAAATTCTATTTAAAAAATTGAGTGTGAGATTTGTCATTTTATTTTATTTATTTATTTATTTTGCTTTTTTGGGTCACACCCGGCAATGCTCAGGGGGTTTCTCCTGGCTCTGCACTCAGGAATTACTCCTGGCGGTGCTCGGGAGACCATATGGGATGCCGGGGATCGAACCCGGGCCGGCATGGGCCAGCCGTGCAAGGCAAGCGCCCTACCCGCTGGGCTATCGCTCCGCCCTGAGATTTGTCATTTTAAAAAAAATCAGAAAGTGGGCCAGAGTGATAGCACAGCAGTAGATAGTTTGCCTTGCACATGGCTCGACCTGGGTTCAATTCCCAGCATCCCATATGTTCCCCCAGCAGCGCCAGGAGTAATTCCTGAGCATTGCCAGGTGTGACCCAAAAAGCAAAAAAAAAATAAATAAAATAAAATAAAATAAATCAGAAAGAGGGGCTTGAGTGATAGCCCAGCGGGTAGGGCGTTTGCCTTGCACGCGGGTCGGCCTATGCCGGCCTGGGTTCGATCCCGGCATCCCATATGGTCCCCTGAGCACCGCCAGGAGTAATTCCTGAGTACAGAGCCAGGTGTGACCCAAAAAGCAAAAAAAAAAAAAAAAAAATCAGAAAGAGACTGAAGCCATAGTCCAGTGGGTAGGGCACTTGACTTGCCTGCTCCTGAGCCAGCATGGGATGGGATGACAGGGATCAAACCCTTCGGATTTCGGCATCCCGAGCATCCCAGTTTCCATCCCTCCGAACCCCAAATGGTTCCCTGAGCACTGCCAGGAAGAACCCCTGAGCATTGCTGAGTGTGGCCTAAACATCAAAAGAAAAAATCAGAAATTGAAGAGTTCACTAAAACATAATTACTGAGGACAGAGGGAAAGGGGTGAGAGTCGGAGGAGAAGGTGCAGGGGCTGGGGCAGCCTGAATGATACTTGGACTTTGGCGGTGCGCACTGTGAGAGACAGAGCTGTCTCACAGGCCTGTAAAGCCAGACTTCACAGTTCACACCATATTGGTAAAGCAATAGAATTTCATTCTAAATAAAGTTTTAAAAATGAAAGAGTTCAGAATGCAGTTAGGTTTTCTGTTTTTATTTTTCCTTTTTTTTTTTTGTTTTGGTTTTAATGGTCATAGAATAAAAATTGAGGGCCCCACAAAACAAGGCAAGTGTTCTGCCTTTAAGCCACATCCCAGCCTTTATTAGGTTGCCTGTGACACAGTTGTTTTGTTGTTTGGGTTTTGGTGTTGGTCCACACTTGACTGCTCAGGACACTCAAGAATTTCTGCACTCAAGAATACTCCTAGCAGTACCTTTGGGACCCTATTGGGTTCCGGTATCGAACCCAGGTCAGCCATGGACAAGGCGAGCACCCTGTACCATCTCTCCAGGGCCCAGAGAACCCAATTGTTCCTAGGAACATGGCCGGGCCCAAAGTCCTGGAGCAGGAACACCTTTTCCTCAACTCCGTGTCTGTAAGGAGAAATAGAATAGTTGAGCTTTTTTGAACCTACCTATGTTGAGGCTTGAGTGCCTATTGCAAGGGAATTTGGGAACCAGCTATTAAATTTCTGCTTCCTCTTCTCTAGTCTATCATGTGAAAATAATTATGCGTACTATATAGCATTGCTGTGAAAATAAAGCAACAATAAAAATGCCTGAGAGGGGCGGAGGCGATAGCCCAGCGGGTAGGGCGTTTGCCTTGCACGCCGACCGGCCTGTGCCAGCCCCGGGTTCGATCCCGGCATCCCATATGGTTCCCGAGCACTGCCAGGAGTCATTCCTGAGTGGAGAGCCAGGAGTAACCCCTGAGCATCACCGGGTGTGACCCAAAAAGCAAAAAAAAAAAAAAAAAAAAAAAAATGCCTGAGAACTGTGCCTCCCTAAGAAAAGATTGGGGAAGAGTTCTGTCTGTCTTGGGCCATTGTCTGTAGGAAACTGTCCACAATCGAAGTCAGGGCATTCTTTCCTGAATCTGTTTTACTTCTCATTTTCTCTGTGGAATAACTGCAGGACTTCATAAATGGCAAGCGCCTAAGAAATATATGCATTTCTGAATTTCTGGGAGTCATATTTCTTCTCAGCTTTTATTTCCCTTAACAGGGCTAAAAACATGTCAGATCCTGACATTGTATGTAATCCAAGGGTAGAGCTGAGTAGTGCTGTGTTATAAGAGCCACATGCCGTTTGTGGTTTAAAATTAAATAAAATTGAATTTAACTTTAATTTCTTTCATTTCACACTGAATCTTCAAATATCCCATAGCTGCATGTATTTGGTTCAACAGTGTTAATGCATATAGGATATATTTCCACGATTGTAAAAAGTCTTTAATTGACAACGGATCCATTGAAAACAAGATTCTAAAGCAGTAGCTTCCAAACTGCCATGTGACTTGTCTTGCCTGTCACTGAATAGAGAACGTTGACACCTGAGACTTGCAGTGTCTTTATTCCGTCATTATTATGGACAGTATTGCATTTTTATTTTAGGTCCTGGACTGGTAACTATTGTTTTGTTTGAAGGCTATATGAGCACCAGCCATCTAGAGAAATGGATGTTTACTGACAGGGAGCTTTTTTTTTTTTCTTTTTTGGGTCACACCCGGCAATGCTCAGGGGCTACTCCTGGCTCTGCACTCAGGAATTACTCCTGGCGGTGCTCGGGGAACCATATGGGATGCCGGGGATCGAACCCAGGCCGGCAGAGGCCGGCGTGCAAAGCAAACGCCCTACCCGCTGGGCTATCGCTCCGGCCCCAGGGAGCTTTTTTTTTTTTTTTTTTTAAATAAGATTTTAACCAAGGGCCAGAGCAATAGCACAGTGGGTAGGGTGTTTGCCTTGTACGAAGCCAGCCCTGGTTCGATTCCTGGCATCCCATATGGTTCCCTGAGCACCGCCAGGAGTAACCCCCTGAGCATTGCCGGGTGTCACCCAAAAAAAAAAAAAAAAAAAACCAGTTTAATAGAGTCTGTAATTTTATTTTGCTTTTTGGCTTGGGGTTCTGGGGCAACATCCAGTTGTGCTTAAGGCTTGCTACTGCCTCTGCACTCAAGGTTCATTCTGGTGGGCTCTGGGGACCGTGTGCAATGCCATGGATTGAATCCAGGTTGGCTGCCTGTAAGCCGTGTATATGCTTTACCCACCAGACTATCTCTTCAGCCCTGCATTGTGATTTTAAGTTGCCAAGTAAATCCAGACTAAGCTCTTTGGAGATTCAAGAGGCAACCTGGTCCTTGGTTTCCCTGTGGCCTCTTTATATTTAAACCTGTCTCCTTGGTATGCAAAGTTTTTAAAAGCTGTAGAAGGGGGCAGGGAGAGGGAAGGAATTTGAGATGCTCTCAGGGCTAAATAAAATATGTAGGATCTTTTTACCCAGCTCATTCTATCTGGAAACTACTTTTTTTGATTTTGGGGCACACCAGTGATGCTCAGGGAGTTATTCCTCGCTACACTCAAGAATCATTCCAGCAGGGCCCTGGGCACCAAATGGGATACCAGGGATCAAATACATGCAAGCAAGCATATTCTTTGTTATGTTATAACATGTTCCCATTTTTTAGGGAACAGATTAAGCGAGTTAAAGATTCAGATGATGTACCTATGGTGCTAGTAGGAAACAAGTGTGATTTGCCAACAAGAACAGTTGATACAAAACAAGCCCATGAACTGGCCAAAAGTTACGGGATTCCATTCATTGAAACCTCAGCCAAGACCAGACAGGTAGAGTATAACTCAGCATCTGGGGAAGGTTTATTTGGGGCACTGTTTGACCCTGCTAGAGATATTTCTCACTTTTTTTTTCAGGGCCAGGGATTGAATATTGACCACTTTTGATAATGTTTCAGAATTAGGCACCACATATATTTTTTGTCAAGGATGGACTACATAAGTAACAGTGGCCCCCCAATTCCCACGGTCCCAGGATAGAGCCCATCTTCGGGTGTCTACTGGCAGCAGCCTCTTCCGTTTCGTTTAGTGTGTCTCAACAGCCACCTTGTCCATTATGTTCAGCTTAATGTCAGGTTTTGTCCTGACCCCTAAGCATACAAAATGCCAGACAGCAACATGCTGTCCTGTTGGCAGCCTGGAAGCAGTAGGTCTCCACTGCCAGCCTGCTGATGGGTGTGGGCCACAGACATTTCCTGCCAGTCCTTGCAAAAGCTCTTGCCAGTAATACAGTTTTCCTAGAGAAGCCTTTTCATTTTATGGTATTACATTTGAAAATTAATACATGGCCTTGAGAGAACTCAAAGGGCCAGGGCATTTGCTTTGCCTCATCACTGCGTGGTCCCCCGAGTACTGTCTGCTTAAACTGGGAGTGGCCCCTAAGACTGCCCCATACCAAGAAGATAGGATCAAGTATACTTCAGTAAATGTGGGCTTTTATTTGTGCCTCAGTGATCTGCAAGGTAGTTCACCAGAGAATGACAGCTTCTCAGAACATGCCTGCATTAAATGTTACGCAGTATAGATTACTAACTTTCAGCGTATTTATATATTTTGGTGGTGGAGACTCAATGCTCAGGTGGCCCTAGGGCTCCATCCAGAGATACTGAGCTAACCATGCCAGGGTCCTGCGATTATAGAGGACCCTGCTTGCTTGAGGCTACCCCTTACAGTGTGTGGGTGCCCCCAGGATTGCACTGATTATACCTGTGTATTGCTGCATGATTTGCTAGGGATTGAATCCAGGCACACAGACATGGCAGGGACTCCTGACCCCCCCCCCCGCACAGTGTCCCCAGCACTACTTGCCCATTTGTATAGTTTGGGGTTCACACCTGGCTGTGCTCAAGGCTTACTCCTGGCTTTGCGCTCAATTCTTGGGACCATATGTAGTGCCAGATTGAACCTGGGGCAGCCTTGTGCAAGGCAAGCGCCCCTGCTTGCTGTACTCTCTCTAGCTTCCTTTATGTTTATTTTGGGTTTTTAGGCCACACCTGGCAGCGCTCCTGGCCTGCTCTCAGCACAGTCTTGGTGGATCACTCCCAGTGATGCTTGGGAGACAAAGCAATACTGGGATTAGAAGGCATGCAAGCCATGCTCTCAGCCCTTGGAGTGATCTCTCCAGCTGCTGGTCTTTAGATTAAACCCCAGATGAGGAGCCAGACAGTACAGGAGGTAATGCACTTGCCTTGCAAGCACTGACCCCTTTTGGTCCCCAATACCTAATCCCCCTCTCCGAAATCACTTCTGAAGCTCAGGGGACCCTCCGGGTGCCAGGGACCGATTCCAAGTCAGCTGCATGCAAGGCAAGTGCTGTACCTGCTGTAATGTCACTCCAGCCCCTGTTTTACATTTTTTGAAATTTGGTATTTTTGCAAAACATAATGTGTGTATGTGGGGCTATTAATATGATTTATTATGAAAGCTAAATGTATAGTCTCACTCTTCCAAATCACCCTGATATAAAGCTAACCATTTACTCGTTGGAATTTTAAGTTCATGTGCAGTATACTTGAGGGAGCGTACATTTTGCATTGTGTTTGTTAAAATATCTTTACCGTTTCCTTTTTAAAATTGTGTATAGGGTGTTGAAGATGCCTTTTACACGCTGGTCAGAGAAATACGCCAATACCGAATGAAAAAAACTCAACAGCAGTGACGATGGGACCCAAGGTTGTATGGGGTTACCGTGTACGGTGATGTAACGAGGTGAGAGTGTGCTTTCTTGTCATAATTAGAACCTTACTTTGCACCAGGTAATTTGGAGTTGTTGCTATTATTATTTTTTTTTTTTTTTTTAATTTTTTTTTTTTTTTTTTTTGCTTTTTTGGGTCACACCCTGCAATGCTCAGGGGTTTCTCCTGGCTCTGCACTTAGGGAATTACTCCTGGCTGTGCTCAGGGGACCATATGGGATGCCGAGGATCGAACCCGGGCCGGCATAGGCCGGCCCGCATGCAAGGCAAACGCCTTACCCACTGGGCTATCGCTCCGGCCCCTATTATTTTTTTTCTGTTGCTATATAACTGAGAGTTTCTGCTCACTTGTAAAAGATTGTCCTCACGGAGCCCTTCCTGAGAGTATTGGGATATAAACTATCTCTTAGAACATTTGGTTGTTTTACAAACATCATTGTGTTTTCAATACAATAAACTAAAAAGGCATCACTTATGAAAAGTGTACATGCCATGCTATTGCACTGGTAGGAGTTTGAAGGATCTTGTCATCAAAACTAGATGTTAGTGATGTGATGTGTATTCCTTTCTTACAGATACTCAGAAAGTTCTAGCATCGAAAAAGAGCCACTGACTGTCAAGGTAGGACACGTTTGGAAAAGAACGGATGTCTGTGTATGTGTTGACTTTGTTTCATGTGTTCTCTGTGTGCCTCTAAGATGGACTCTGCCTGTGTTTCAGCTGCACTGACACCTGGTCCCGGCATCCCTGGAGGAGTTCTGTTACTCTCTTCAGCCTCCTAAAGAAGCCCCTGCTACTCCCCACTTCTCACATCAGTACAATATTCTCCTCTCGCGGGATCTCAGAGTAACTACCTCCTCACTTGGTGTCTGGCCAGAGAAATGAACCTCCCTGTCACTCCCAGTATTTTCCCTACCCTGGGTTCTCCCCGCCACATACGCCTCTGCCACCCCAGGATTCTCGTCTGAGAAACAATTTGAGGTCTGAAACAGAACCACACTAGAGATGGATTCTGTAGAAAACAATGTCTTGAGCTCTAAAGTAGCGACTGCTGGTCTTTTTTTTTTCTAATGATTTTTAGAGGGCGTTTTACTGTTGAACCTGGAAATATGTTCAGTTTTGGAGAAATGTTAAATTCCTGTTGTGCTGAGAACGTAGTTGATATTGCTAATTATTTTTGTAATGTTGTCAGCCGAATTCTATATAACTGGCACCTCCTCTGTATTCCTAAGTACAAAGCGAGGACTGGGTTTTGAGCTGATCTTTATGTTCTCAACTTTCATGTCATTAAATCCCAACTTTCACAATGAAGTGCCTTTTCCCTAGAAGCAGACTGTAGAATTCCGTTGTGATACCTGAGAATAAATATCTCCAAATCTTTTATCATGCCCCATTATATATCAGAACCATCAGACACGGTATTTCAGAAGAATAGACACTCATTATACATGAAACTGATGTCTAAGATGTTTATGATTTGTCTGCCTTTGAATGAAAACTGATTAGAGCAGATAACATTTCTTCTCTGTCTGAAGCTGATTTAGCAGAGACCTGTTTTGGCCTCTCAGGAGAAAAAATAAAACTAGGAATTGCTATCATTGTAATTTTACTTAATTTTTACTTACTCTAACTTTCAGTATGTTACCACATACCTATATGTGTAATTTGTTTCTTCTATTTTACCGATAAGCCCATGTTTAGTGAGCTTCTATTTCTATTAGGTTTGGGTCGTTAGGAAGCTCTACATTTTCAGGTGTTCAGAATTATAAAAATTTAATGCCATTTTCTTTCATTGCTGTGAATAATGTTTTTCAAACCTTGAATACATTAACAAACAACATTTCACTGTTCATCATGGTATCTTTTTTTTTTTTTTTTTTTTTTTTTTTTTTTTTTTGGGTCACACCCGGCGACCATCAGGGGCTACTCCTGGCTCTTTGCTCAGGAGTTAACTCCTGGTGGAGCCCGGGGACCATATGGGATTCTGGGGATCGAACCCGGGTCGGCTGCATGCAAAGCAAACGTCCTACCTGCTGTGCTATCGCTCCGGCCCTCATCATGATATTTTAATGATCTCTGTCATTGCTCTCAGTCCCCTTCTCGCTTCCCTCTTTCACCGTACTAAGAATTGTTTTAGTTAAGCATGGTGCTAATGGACCAGAGTCAGTTTCAAAATTTTAGCAAGCCAGTTAGCATCTTGGAGAGATTCTAACACATTCTCATTGCACCAGTAATACTAGTTAGGGTTAGGGTTAGCTGGTAGGAGTTTGAAAGATCTCATAGCTTTGCGTAATGCATGCTGATGTTCCTGCCAGGAAAGAAACGTCATTACAGACCCTTTACTGTTAACTGGACATACCCTGAGGTGGGTCACTTCAGTGTCCTTAAGTGTCTGGACTGCACACCTCTGACCTACACTTGGCCCTATGGGAACTCTTGTTTAAACCTACTATAGCCATACCACCCTGAACATGACTGTTCATGGCGAAGTTCAGCCCAGTTTTGTTCCTCAGGTTTTTGAGAATGATGTCTTAGATCAAAATTTAAGTTTTTTTCTTTGTTTCATAATGTTCTTTGAAGGGTTTAAAATGCTATGATGATTCCTGGCAGCCTGTGCATACAAGATAACTAAGGCTAATGAGTTTGTTCAAAAGTAGGCTTCAAATTGAAATTGCAGTTTGAGGAAGGAACTAGAAGGTATAATTAATTGTTTTGAGGATTTGGCTTTTCCATTTGCAGATATTATCCTGTTCATTCTAATGAAGAGTGAACTTGGATAACTTTTGATAAAAGACTAGCTCAAAAATGAGCACCTCCTCCCTACCCCAGAGTCTACCAGGAGTGGTTCCTAAGTGCAGCAGAGTCAGGAGTAAACCCTGAGCACAGCTGGGCGTGACCAAAAAAATTACAATTAAAAAAATGTTTAAATGACCTTCTTTTGTTCTGGTCTTCTAATGTATCAGTTCTTACCATACTAGGGTTAAAGTGCTTGTCCTTCACATGGCTGGCCTTGGTTTACTCATTGGCCCCGTGCAGCACCCAGCACCACCAGGAGTGATGTCTGAACACTGCTGGTTATGCCCCTCCACCCCCCACTACACAGAAAAAAATAGTACTAAAGCCCTCTGTTTTCTACAATGAACTTTCACAAATTAAGCAAACACTGCTTTGCCTTTAAATGAATTTAGGAGAGGGAAAGAATCATATGCAGTGCCCAGAGTATAATAAACCCAGAGTTGTGTTCCTGAGGATCAATTCCTGACAGTAGAAATACTCTGCTCCTTTTCAGAGCATTGCTCTGTGGTTTACTGAAGCTGCATTGAAACTTAACCACCTCAATTGTCAAAATATGTTCTTTTCCTCTTGTCTGCCCTTTCTCAAGCATAAGAAAAGAGATACTCATTTGGGGCTCTTGGGGCCTTAGCCCTCATATGTACCTTCTGTTTTCTCAAGCTTATTCTAAGCACAGTATATACATGGGCCAGAATTCACATTTGAAATATTCTCGTAATAACCTCTTAGGGAGATGTATTTAGATGTGAATTTTGAAACAGCGGAGTCACAGACTCCTAAAGGCTAAATAGTTAGGTATATAATTTTTTTTTTTTGGGGTGTCAAGCCCAGCGATGCTCAGGGGTTATTCCTAGCTCTGCACTCAGGAATTACTCCTGGCAGTACTGGGAGACCATATGGGATGCCGGGATTGAACCGGGTCAGCTGCAAGGCAAATGCCCTACCACTGTGCTATCTCTCCAGTCCCTAAAATGGGGTTTTTAATAGTATATTTTTTGTGATTGTTGAAAACAACTCTAGTTTACCTCAAAATATTCTCTTCCCAAGTTAAGTGCCTGGCCCACTTTTATCATTTATGTGTGTTTGTGTTTAACAGTTGAAAATAAGATGAGTATGAATATAAGATGTTCTGTTTAGAGGCAACTGTGCTTGTCTAAAGGAATCTGTCCAGTGGAAATGCCGTGTGAGCTCCAACAGCTTACTATAGGCTCTCTTTTTTTTGTTTTTTTGTTTTTTGGGTCACACCTGGCAATGCTCAGGGGTTAATCCTGGCTCTGCACTCAGGAATTACTCCTGGCGGTGCTCAGGGACCCATATGGGATGCCGGGGATCGAACCTGGGTCGGCTGCGTGCAAGGCAAATGCCCTACTGGCTGTGCTGTTGCTCTGGCCCCCTAAGGTTCTTTCTTCATAACAGTATCAGAAACATTTTTCACTCTAGGAGTATGTAGGATCAATAGATATTTTAGTGGGCCCCTAGTCTTACAACATCCTCTAAACTGCTGTGAATTTTTTGTCTTGACTTAAGGCAAGGATAAAAAACACTTTCAAGAGACAGTTTTTTTTTTCCATTCCAGAATTTGTGGACATTCACATTTTTGCTTTATATTTTCATTCTGCAGCCAAGAACCAAAAAATAAGATGCTTCTTGAAGTTCATCTCTCTCCTAATAAATTGCAAGAAGCAAGGACAATTAGCGAAACTATTTAGGCTTTTGTTAACAGGGATTAATCCTGATACATGTCTAATGTTTGCTGTTTCTTTAAACAGTGCAATGTGCCACAGAATTATTTAAAGGTGTTTTCTATAAGTTGTTTTACAAGTGTTGTCATCAGAGTGGTTTTTCATCTTTTTCTAAATAAGACTGGTGGGTTTTTAAAAGCCTGAGGACTGACCTACAAAGCAACTGTCTGAATTCTGCCCTAGAGGGAAGGCAGGCTCTCAGTGGGAGCTGGATGGCAATGTTTCTGTGCCATCAATTAAGATAAAATTCTCAGTTGTGCGATTCTGCTGTTTAAATGGAAATATTGGCCTCCTTGCCCTAAATGAAAGGGGCTGATAGTTTAAGTTGTCTATTTTATTATAAATTAATCCATCCTAATTTTTTAAAGATTTGGTTAAATGTATGTTCTTAAATGTTTAAAAAATAAAAACTGGAAGTTCTTTGCTTAGTCATAAATCTGTTTTCCATTTCAGTTTCTTGGTTGAAAGTCGATGTGAATCTCAGACTCTGGCGTGGGAGTAGCAGCAGATCTGGAGTTCTCATATCTGTACAGTGTGTTAAGGCCTGCTCTGAACTCACCATAGAGGTGATTTTTAATCATGATTCTTAGCTATAAGTCAGACTGTCATGTGAAATGGTTAAAATAACCAGCATTAGAGGAGCCAGAGAAATAGTTTAAGGCCGGGTGGCTAACCTGAACTGAATCGCCCATCATAGTAGCAGACCGATAGGATACCTGGTTCCTTAGTGGAAGAAAGAGGGAGAGGAAAGAAAGTGGACCAGAGGCCTTTCTGGTCTGAGCTTAGACAATTGAAACGACAAGAAAGAAAAGAAAGGGAAAGGAGAGAGAGAGGAGGGGGGGCAGCTTTCTGATGTTCACCTGGCGGACCCCTGGCAGGATCTAAAGAAGTCCTTGACATTGATCTAAAGA
>JAJIBD010014095.1:0-28304 GCA_021461705.1 Cryptotis parvus
AAGGCAAACGCCCTACCCGCTGGACTATCGCTCTGGCCCCCGGTATGCTCTTTTATTACAACATGATTTAAAAAACCTGATTACAAACATATTACTAGTGATCTTTGGCTGGCAGGCTTTGTCAATGAGTATTCTTGGAATTACAGATTCCCCCAAAACCACACTTTAAAAAGAATGCTATTTCATTTAATATTATCACACTTAATGGCTATTTCTACTGTAATTTTCAAAAAATAAACATATAGTACCTAGTAAGATTAGAAAAGTTTTATTCACCATCCCAAACAGGATTATATATTATAAACTCTTATAAAATAATAACATTAAAATACAACTATCTTTACTGGAAGATGAAACTAAATAGTAAACTAGCAAGGATATATTAAAATTTGCTCACATTTAAAAATCACTTTGTTTAGAAATTCACATTCATGTTTTTCAGGTTATGAAGTAGAAGGATATAAAATAGTTAAATGTGATATTCATGTAATGAACACTAATAAGATTCTCCTCATGCTCTGAATAAATCTTTAGAAAGCTACTAGCTTTAGGGTCTGTTTAATGGTATATATGACAGTACAGTGTTTGTGTAACAAAATAGAGTATTTCAAAATCTCCTTATATTCCTTTTTTTTTTGAGGTGTTAGGTGAGGTGGTTGGGTCACACCTGGTGCTACTTGGGACTTACTTTCTGCTCAGGAATAATCCTTGATGGTACTCAGGGGGCCATATGTGATGCCAGGGATTCAACTAGGGTCAGTCACATGCAAGACAAGTTCCTCTACTATCTATTAGTTCCTCTACTATCTCTCTAGTCCCTCCTTACATTTCTTTTTGAATTAGGTTGGGTAGGAGATAGCAAGGCAATATATATTATTCTAGATTAGAAGTTCTGACTCTACTGAAGACGAGATTTCACATTTATACTGGTCTACATTAGCACAGATAAAAGCATCATTATTGAATTGATATATTTGACTTATAGAGTATAAAAGAGGATTTCCATCTGAAGTACAGTTCATCAAAAACAGTACCACATAACCTAATGAAGGATTCTTGCTAGTTGAGACAGAAACACAAACTTGGGGAAAGAGGGCAAGAATGAGTATTTTTCAATTCTTTATTAATACTGATAAAAAAAACATTTATCAGCATAGGCATTTAAATATAACGAAGTATTTCAAATTCTTTCCAAGCTGTGTTGTGTAACTGATTTTAGCTAGACAATATCTATAAAGATACCCATGACATTTTTCATAGAAATAGATCACTCCTGAAATTCACATGGAACAATAAACCTCTTCCCCACATAGCTAAAACAATACTAGAGGAAAAGACAAAGAGAGAGATCACTTTCCCCATCTTCAAACTATATTACAAAGTGGTAGTAAATAAAACAGCATGGCATTGGAATAAACAGACCCACAGGTCAATGGAATAGAGTTAAAAATCCAGAGGCAGGGGGCTGGAGCGATAATACAGCAGGTAGAGTGTTTGCCTTGCATGCAGTCAACCTGGGTTCAATCCCCAGCATCCCATGTGGTCTCTTCAGCACAGTCAGGAGTAATTACTGAGTACAGAGCCAGGGAGTAACCCCTGAGCATTGCCAGATGTGACTTAAAAGGCAAAAAAATAAAAATAAAAAATCCAGACACAAACCCTTAGGGCCTATATATGGTCAGTTAATCTTCAAGAAAAAAATAAATATGAAGTAGAGCAAGGAATGCCTCTTTAATTAGTTGTATTGGGAAAACTGGTGTGCCACATGTAAAAATATGAACTCAAACCACAGTATAAAATATCACGATATCCTATCAGTAATCATTGTTAAACAACAGTGCCTAAAAAGGGCAGGGGGGAAGTGCTACAGAAGCAGGCTTGGGACCCCCAAGGAAACTGGGGGCATTGGTAGAAGAAAGTGGACACTGGTTAAAGGAATATTAGTAGAGGAGGTGAATACTAGTTAAAGGAAATGCTGTTTGAACACTGCATGCCTGAAACCCAATCATAGGTAACTTTGTAACTTTTTAATTCATAGTTATTCAATAATTTTAAAAAAGAATATTATGACCAAAGGTTGATATTGCCAGACACTTTAAAAAAGCATTTTTTTTGAAAAAAAGTATGAAGGCAGTCTAAGAATTCTGAATAAGAAAGTAACATTACTCCCGTTGATGTCTTTTGTCACTGCAGGCTCTCATTCTGAACACAGGGAGAAAGGTAAATATACCCTAATTTCTTTCTTTTTCATCTCTTAATTTATTTTTATTTTCTTTGTGAATGACACTAAGTTTCAAATAGTGATAATTTCTTCAAATTTGAGTTACATTTCCAAAAAATATTTTTCTTAAATTTTATTATATCACCGTGAGACATACAATTACAAAGCTGTTCATGATTGGGATTCAGTCACACAGGGTCCAGCACCCATCCCTCCACCAGTGTAATTTCCCACGAAGTTTTCTTTATTTTCTTCTTGGGTCACACCTGGTGATGCTCAGGGGTTACTCCTGTATCTGCACTCAGGAATTATTCCTGGTGGTACTTGGGAACCAAATGGGATGCCGGGGATTGAACTGTGGTTGGCTGTATGGAAGGTAAACGCCCTACCAGCTGTACTATTACTCCGGTCCCCATACCCTAATTTCTGCCAAGCATCTCACACACAGTTAAAGATTCTATTATATGATACAATTAAATGGGCTGGGCCAGAAGTCATATATGTTTGATATTTTTTGAAACTTTTTTACTGCCTTATTTAGTTATAAAGAAAGTACTTTTTTCTGTCTTATTTTAGGTATAGTGTAAATGACATTTTTACTGGCTTATTTATTTAGTTATAAAGTAAGCACTAAAATAACTGGGCCTCCAACTTCACATGGTTAAATTCCTGGCACCACCTGGTGGCAGACATTGAGTGGTCACATATCAGGCCTGCGGCTAGAGGAAACTGGAAAGGGCAACTCTTAGGAATGCTCAATTGGGAACTGTGGTTTTATCCAAGGAGTTAGATTTTAGTTGCTACAAAAAAAAAAAAAACAAGAGAGAAAGAAGGACAGACAAGTGCTCCCTGCTGAGAATAGGACTGAGTGGTCACCGGGCTGCTCAGTAAGAGGTTGCTCATTTTGTCTTGGAATTTCTCCTAGACATATAAGTGCCTAACTTCTAGCTATGGGATGCCGGGGATCGACCCCGGCCAGCACAGGCCGGCTGTGCTGACTACAAGAGTATGCTACCTGCACGGCAGAGCCTGGCAAGCTACCCATGTTGTATTTGATATGCCAAATACCAGTAACAATTATAGACCTCATTCCGGAATGGATTGAAGCTCTTTATGTTCCTGGAGCAAGCAGATGCCCTTGGGCTCTACTAGCATGAGACAGGACATATGGAGATGTTACTGGGGCCCGCTCCGAGCAAATCGATGATGAACGGGAAGACAGTGATACAGTGACAGACAGTGAACTTCTAGCTAATGGAATAGGGTCTCCATCTGGTGAGTCCTCCAGAAGTGCCATATGAAGAAAAATGATTTTGAAATATTCAAGTGAGGAAAGAAAAGTGATCTAATAAGGTTTTAATGTTTGATTCACTTGACCTAAAATTCTGGTACTCAGTAAGGTAAAACTGTTAAGAAACAGAAGGTGGGGCTCGAACAGTAGGTACAGCATTTGCCTAGCATACACCAAAACAGTTTCAATTCTCAGCACCCTGTATGGCCACCTGAGTCTGCTAGGAGTGATCACTTAGCACAGAGCCAGAAGTAAACCCCTGAGCATTGCTAGGTGTGGTCCCCAAACAAAAACAACAACAAAAGAAGCACAGGGATGAAGTATGGCTTGGAATCTCTGTCAGAGAGATTCTGGCCTGGCTTTCAGAGTCTGGAGAAAAGTTTTAATATTCCCAGTTTAGGATAGGCTCCAAGAGGTCACATCTGTTAAGCTGGATGAAACCAAGGGAGATATTTCAGTAGCCAGTCATTGGTCTATGGAGGAGAACAATGTAGCTTATATTTTGGATATTTCAAAAATTTGTACCTGAGGAGCAATAAAAAATAATCTTGGGCTAGAGTGACAGTACTGTGAGAGAGAGAGAGCACTTGACTTGCACGTGACCCACCAGGGTTCAATCTCCCACACCACATACGGTCCCCTAAACCCTGCTATGAGTGATCTCTGAGTGCAGAGCCAGGAGTAAGCTCTGAGCACCACCTGGCAACAACCCCTAAAAAAAAACACATCCCAAAAACCAAAATTTAATATGGTGTGAGATCCCTAGGACAACTGGGGAGTGCCCATTTGAAATGGGCAGAAATGTAGAGTATGTATACTTTTTACATGCCAAGCACAAATGATGCTAAGTGGGGTGGAGTTTTCTCAGGAAAAAATGCTGTTAAGTTATACTTTTTCCTATCACAAAAAGGAAATTAGGCTCAGCTATTTAAATTTGGGTATGATTTCTAAGGGCTGATTTTCTAGCAAAGCTACTCATAGAGCTCATCATTTTGGGACAAGTTTGCTGATAATGTATAAAGGCTTCTAAACACTTGATTGTACTATTGGAAAATGCAATGATTATGCATTGAGACCCTATAGTAATGAGAGAGAAAAGCTACTGGTTGTCACCTAATAAAAATTATTTTTCTGCTTCAAAAATTTCTGGAATGAGTAGATGAAGAAGACAAGAACACGTCCACTGTGGGCTACGTGTGTGTAGGTGCATTTAGTCTTAGGGCCACACCCATTTGTTCTTTCTTGACTGTGCTCAGGGATCACTTCCGGTAGCAGTTGGGGGGGGCCATGCCCCTGTACTATCTCTCCAGCCCTACTTCCCCAACTTTGTTTCAGCATAACTGTCAGATCATTTTTTCAGACATTCTGAGAAATTATTTTTGACCCTGTTAGTATTTTCCAGTATTAGAGTAAAATATGGTTAAGAAGCCTCCTAACTCAGAAGAATAACAGTGCTTCTTTGACCTTCCTTTACCTTTCACTTAGTATCTATAGTTTAGGAGACTCGAGAAGAGATTGAACAATCCTGGCATACTCAGAGATACATCCTGAGGATAAAAAGGGAATTGGATGGTTTTACAGTGGGTTGTATTTGATAAATTATACCAGGAAAATTTAATTCTTATCGATTCAATTTTCAACAGAATAATTATTAATGAACAAACTCTAGGAACACTATCTAGGGTGAGAAACAGTTGCCAGATCTGCCATTTCTCCTCATTTTTTTGAACCCGATTTTGAAAAAGGTACTGGAAGAGAAGAATAAACAGGTAGGTTTATATGCCATTAAAATTATTTTATTGGTTTTGAGGTCAGTCATATCCAGTAGTGCTCAGTAACTGCTCCCAAATCTTTGATTGGAGACCACTTGTGATGGGATTGGGGGAACTAGGTGTTGGGGATCAAATCCAGGGTTCCAATATGCAAAGTATGCACTCTAACCTACTGAGGTGACTCTCAGGCCTCCATTTAAATTGACTTAGAGGCAATAATAAAAATATGGAGTTGAACTGATGAACAAATATACTTACTAGTACATTTTTTTTGCCTTTTTTTTTTGAGGGGGTCACACCCGGCGATGCTCAGGGGTTACTCCTGGCTCTACACTCAGGATTTACTCCTGGCGGCACTCTGGGGACCATATGGGATGCCAGGGAATCGAACCCAGGTCGGCCACGTGCAAAGGCAAATGCCTTACCTGCTGTGCTATCGCCTCCGGCCCCACTTACTAGTACATTTTTAAAAATTAAAAAAAAAGCAGGCTGGAGAGAATACAATGGGTAAGGTGCTTGCCTTGCATGTGCTGAACCAGGTTCAATCCTGGGCATCCCATATAATCCCCAAGCACGCCAGGAGTAATTCCTGACTGCAGGGCCAGGAGTGACCCCGCGCATCATCAGGTGTGACCCAAAAACTTAAAAAAAGTAAACAAAATAAAAATTTAAAAAGGTATTTCTACCTTTAGTGTTACCATTAAAATGGGAATTATAGACTAATAAATCTAGAGTATATAAAATGTAATTAATAGTTTCTATTTCTACACAAGAGTGGCTGAGAATAAAATAAGAACAAGTTGCGTAAAATCACAACCCTTTCAAAATCATGCCTTGTAGCATGGTCTCACTTGCATGATTTGCTAACATCGAGCTAGCAGAGGCCAGTGAAAATTTTCTCAAAATGACTGGAAATTTTAATATCACATAGTGTGAGTTTTCTTCTCACTGAAATATGAAAATAGAAAGAGTATGGTAATTTAATTGACTTTGACAGGACCATAAGTAAGCTCTCAAGAGAGAGAATAATGCCCTTTGTCTAATCAGTTTCACATAAGGTTGCTTAAAAATAAATTAGCTATCATCGTCATTTGTGTGCATATGTGCATTAGAATCTCATAAATGCAAAGCAATGTTCTACTACTGAGCTAGTAGTAGAACTAGCATCCCTTCTTGATTGTACCCAGAAGTCTGGTCATTTAAATATTAACTCCAACTCCACAATTTAAAAAGTTACACTAACACTAACCAAATTAAATGCTCACACCTGGAATAGCTTATCCTTTTTAAATTACATTTTTAAATGTTTCTCACCCAAGCTTTGAATGATAAACCTATTTTTTTTTGGGGTCACACCGGCGATGCTCAGGGGTTTCTCCTGGCTCTGCACTCAGGAATTAGTCCTGGTGGTGCTTGGGGGACCATATGGGATGCCGGGGATCGAACCCAGGCCGGCATGGGCCAGCAGCATGCAAGGCAACGCCCTACCCGCTGGGCTATCGCTCCCGCACCACTGGTAAACCTATTTTTTTTTTTTTTTGGTAAACCTATTCTTAACTTCAAATATTATCAAAGGTTTTGGAAACACCAATAGCATTGCTATTAGGTCATCAAAGGACAGGGGTGCTTTCTTTCCTCAAAAAGAAAGCTGGTTACCAAAGGGAGGGAAAGGTAGCAGACATCTGTCTCGCTCATTTCATCTTCTCCATTTTAACCTAGCATTGTACCAGGTACAAGGAAATTTGTTAATAAATGTAAGATTAGAAAATTAAATCTGATAGCTCAGGGGTTAGGACTTTTTTTTCTGTGACTTCATATTTGTCATTTTTCTTTGGCTCCTACTTGTGTGTTTAACGGAAAAGTTTATCTTTTCTATGTTTTAGAAAAAACAGATGCTAAAATCTATCTATTATAAAGTTATCTGCCTTTCAGGAGGGAAATCTGTTCTATTATTTCAATCTAAGATCTCAGTATAACTGGATGACCTCATCCCATTCGAAACAGGCCAGACTCCATTGGGCTGCACATTGGGGGGAGAATTCTTCCAGTCCCATGTCTTCACAGGAATCTTCCAGGCCTTACCATAGTTAGCTTCAATGTATTCAGTGGTTTCACAGGGCACATGAACCTTCATATCTACAAACTCAGTCCAGCACAGTGTAAACTTGGGAAACAAATACCTGTGACAAAAGAGAAGCAATGTAGAAAGGTATTAGGCTTTAACAGTGAAATTTTCAGCTAATGAACCTACCTGCCAGCTGAAAGACTCTCCCATTAAATAGCTTTGGGGACATAGTAGACAATTTATTCCTTTTGACATCTCTGTCCTCTTGTAATGCTGATAGTTGCCTAATATCCTTCCCTTATCACCACTCATTATGAGGAAACTTCACCCCTCGATTTCAGGAGTAAAAAATGACCTTACTATAGGTTACCAAAGTGTAACCTGTTTATTAGAGTGAATGAGTCTGGGATGAGGTTATACACAAATCAAGCAAATGGCAATTTACTTTGGGAATTTTTATCGGATCAAGGAAAAGATGTTCTTTTCTCAAAAGTTTTTAAGCTGTTACAATACTAAGTAAGCACTTCTAGTTCTATTATCAGAGAGCCTGCCTCAAAATTAAAAACAAAAGATGAAAAATTTTATAAGAATTCAGAAAATCCTGGAGACTTTCAATGAATTAATAAATATTTTATAAAATTTTTTCTAATTGCATTTCTAATGCTTGTATTTTCAATACATGAAGGAAGCCATGTTTAGTAGCAAAAAATGAAGCAAAACCCCTTAGTCAACTGGAGCACCGGAAACAATCCTGACAATATGATATTCTTCAATAGCATTATAAATGCTTACACTTTTGTGATAAGTCACAAAACCCTATGTCCTGGGTTTTAATCTGGTCCCAGAAATTTGGGAGGGACTCCAGGGCGTGCTTCACATCTCATGATGCTCAAGGATTATTCCAAGCTCAGTGCTCAGGGATCACTCCTAGTGGCACTCATGGGACCATGTGGTGGGAGGGAATAAACCCAGGCCTTCAGCATGCAAAGCATGTACTCTGACCCACTGAATTAACAGATGCTTTTTCTTATAACCTCTTCAGCTTGATAGCAGAGGAGAAATTCCCATGGTTGTTCAGATTATTTGTCAAATTCTCTCTCCTTACTCATCCAGTAATGAAAATTTCATATATAATATGCGAATATAGTAGCTAGGTCCCAATAAGTAGGCCTTTAAGCAACTCTTAATAACCTTACCTCTCTTTTCAAATTCAGTACTTTAGAGCTAACACTGGAATGTACAATACTTCTTAAAATTAAAAGGATAAAAATTTAAAATATGTTTATTTTCTCTCCTTTACTCTCTCCCTTCCCTGCCCCTCGAGGTGTTGCAGGTGTGGCTGCAGTGCCCAGCTGCTTGGGCAGGTGGCAGACAGGAGACAGGCTTGTCTCCACCCAGGGCTCTGCCCCATGGGCCCTGGATAGTTGATGGGCTGACATAGAAAAAGACTGGACAGAGCCACAGCAGAGCCTGTCAATCTACCCGTGGTATATTCAATATGCCCAAAACAGTAACAATAATGGACTTCATTTCCAACGAATGGAGATGGTACTGGTCCCACTCGAGCAAATTGATGAACAACGGGAAGACAAGTGACAAGTGACACTCTCCCTTCATGGATGTAGTTGAAGATCTTGCGTTACACACATGCCTGGCTAAGGAGCTCGCAGGGGGGTTGCACATCATGTGGTACATTATGTTGTGGTGTTTGCTCTCTTACCTGCACTGCTCACCAAATTCTGTAAACCATTAGTTGCAGTGCTTGTGTACGTGCTGACTGGGAGGTTGCTGCCATGCTTACATACATGCTGGCCAAAGGAAAACATTTTCTAGGTATGCTTGGACATCTTTTAGTTGCACTGCTCATGGGGCTGCATCACATTTTTGTGGTGCTATATATACCTGGCTAGAGTGAGGCCAGAATTACTTGCAGTGAGGGAATTCAGAGACCACACAGATTCTAGGCTCAAACATCAGAGTTGCCAGGGTAACACTACACTGGAGATTTGAACTCATGACCATATAATTGCAAGGCAAATATTCTAAGTCACTGTGCTATTTCTATGGTCCTACAGTAGTTGTCTCAAAAGGACTGCTATATAACCACCTTTACCTTACTCTGATTTTATTACCTTTCCTCTTTTTTAAAATATCTCTTCTGTCTTGATTTACTTTCAGTCTTGAACTCATTTTCTTACTTTTTAATAGACCACATACCGTAGATGCCCATACATTCAAAGTGCTCTTAAAAGAACTTAATAATAACATGAAAGAGAAATCTCTCACAACCCATATTACTAAAGGATACAGAATAAGCATGAATCCAACATTCATTTCCCTTGGTTCATTCCTCACACGAACTACCTATACTTTCTCAAGTTAAAACATGTTATTCTAAGTTAATTCAATGAATTTAATCCTATCTGCAGCAGAACTAGCATTAATGAGTTTCAGAAACTACACCAAGATATATTTCTTAAAGGTACTTCGGATCAACAAACTAAATTCTACATATAACAGAGGAAAGTAAAATCTAGCAGTTTTATGTTTATATTATAGCCCTATATTCTGTGTTAGTGTTTTCTGAGAAATATCTCTTCTCTTGCCAACATGGGGAAGAGTTTCAGAAATGAGATCTGATGTGTCAATACCCAAACCAACGAAATTTGAAATATAATAGGATTAAGGAGAAAAGAAAGAGGGAAAAGCCATATGTCAAAATATAACCATATCAACCAAATGGGTACTAACTGGGATGCTCTCCAGACAGACACATTCTCATCCATTCTGCATTAGACTGTTCTATTTTACCACATGAAAATAAGAAACTGAACAAATTTTAAAGAAAACAACAGCTTGCCATCTTCTCAGCTGACCACCTCCACATTTCCTGAACCTCTGCTTGCTCTCCCAACCTGCCAGGTGAGATAGAGACCAAATACTGAAAGCGGCAAGATTAAAAAAAGGAACTTGCATGCAAAGGAAGGCCCCTAAGATCCACAGATCTATCAAATGAGACACTATGAGTTAGAAAATGGTGGGGTATAGGTTTAAAAAAAATTCAACAACGTTGTAACTGTGTATTTTACAGTGATTTGATTAAAAAAAAGAAAAGGAAAAGCTCAATGAAATGGTATACCACACCAAGAATACACTACCCACCTAAATTATCATTAAGATTTTAAGGAACAATACAGTTTCATGGACAGGCAATAGTTTAGGGAATTGCAAGACATGTTCATGGAGCTTCTCTAAAAGACAAGACAAACTTCTCAGCATGTTACCATTGAATAAAGTATGCATTCATGCCTGCCCTCTGTAAGATTAAGGTCTGTTTGTTCTTAGTTTGCTAAGGGATTTTATACTTTTCAACATGATTTGTTTCATTTATATGGACTCTTCTATGCCTCTTCAGGTGATGTTTTTGCATCTGTAGATTTCTGTTTTGTTTTGGGGCCACAAGTGGTGCTCATGGCTTCCTCCTTGACTCTATGCTCAGGGATCACTCCTGGGAGAGCTTGAAGGACCATGTGGGATTCAGCAGATCAAACTCAAATCAGCTGCTGGCAAGTCCCCTACCTGCTCTATTATTGTTCTAATTCCTGCTGACAAAAATGTAGAAAATCTTATAGTAATATTCTACTTATTAGTACAGATACTTCAGCATTTTCTATAATACATTTTCTAATAGAAAGCCTATATTCTTTTTTAAGTATAACACACACTTTTATAATTTTATAGGCTTATTTGGATTTTTCCTTAACATTTTCTTAATTCTTCTCTAAGTTATATATCACTGTATCACTGTCTTCCCGTTTATCTTCGATTTGCTCGAGCAGGCACTAGTAACATCTCCATATGACCTGTCTCATGCAAGTAGAGCCCAAGGGAACCTGCTTGCTCCAGGAACATAAAGAGCCTCAAACCAGTCCATCAGGTCATGGGAATAAGGTCTATAATTGTTACTGGTATCTGGCATATCAAATACGACACAGGTAGCTTGCCAGGCTCTGCCGTGTGGGTAGCATACTCTTGTAGTCATCTCAAAATCCAGCATTTATTGATGAACCGCGCAGCCACAAGCGGCCACGCGAGCCGGGCTGTGATAGGCTGGTCTGCTGGGTGGAGTTCTGACGAGGAGGAAGTCCGGATGTGGAAAACGGAGGTCCTCATGGAGTGGGGGGGTCATCTGGCTTGTTGTGAGGCTCTGCTGGGGTGGTGGGCCAGGACTAGAACCTGCCATCCCTCCCGGGCACCTCATGAGTGGCTGGGCACAGTGGAGTCAGTAGCAGCTCTTCCCCATGTCTATATAAGTTATATATAGAATTTATTAATTTCATGTCAATTTTAAAATATATTAGTACATGTCGGGGAGACATGGGGGTCCCCATAACTGAAAGGTTGGTGGTTCGTACCCATCCAGGGATGTCAGATGTCAGGGAGCCATGGGAGTTCCCAAAAAAATTAAGCTATGAGTTCCTTTTATTTCAAGGACTGGCGTCAGACGGATAAACCACGAGTTCAGCACAGTTCCAGTAGGCTTTTAATAATCACCAATAATTAAACAAGCTCTGCTACTACAATCCAAGATAATGGGACTTCCCAGACCTCTAGCTCTTGGCCAGACCTCTGACCATGCACTTGGACCCAGGTCCCCACCAAAATGGATGGATCTTCCCCAAATCAGTCCCTTTATGTACCCAAAAGTCAGACTCCTTTCTTCAGGGTGGGTTGTGTTAACAAAGATCAATGAATCAGCTTTTATGAGTAGATGTTAGGTGGTGCCACACCTCTAGTTCAGGTGTAAACAAAGGATAATGCCAGGGCCTAGTCCCTTCCCTGAGATGATCTCTTATGTCAAAACACTGGAGAGAGAGAGAGAGAGAGAAAGGGCTGGTGTAAATAAATACATCTTAATGGATGTATATACATGGAGAGAATCATAATTTCGGGTCACAGACTTCATGCAATCTAGATGGTACCCACAAGGTCCTTCTTATTTCTACTCTGCACCAGCTAATTCTGAGTACCCTGTCCTCTTTTTACTGAAAGGGTCATGCTTGCTTGCCTGAGGGCAAGCTAGCAGATCCCTCCCTTTGATCTTAGCAGAGTCGATAAACAGTAGTCTCAACAGGGTGGTGGCCTCCTGATAAATTCTAATGGTCCCATGCTGGGACCAGTGGGTGTTAAGAGGAATTGTGGGCAATGAAATCATAGTAGAGATTATAGTATTCCAAGAGCTATTAATTCAGAGCCAAAATGACTCCTGTACCTGCCACACCCTCTATCAGTGTTTACACAAGAGAGATCACTTAAGCATGAATCCTGGCTTAAAGACATGTAAATATCTAAACTGTAAGTAGTTTAAACAGCAAAGATCCAAAGCCAGCTAGGCCCCGTCATCCAACAAGTACAGAATTATTCATGTTGCACATGGCCAAAAGATCAAAAAACAAATCAACAAAAAGAATCCACCTTAGAGAAAATAAGCAACAAAATGTAAACATGGCTGTAAAATAAGACTGTAACAAGTAGGGGGAAGAAAGTAAACGACACAGAAGAGAACACACCAAGAACTCTGTACAGGATACTAGCACATAATGATTAAATGACTAAAACTAAAACTAGAAATTTGCAACGTTATCTTAGCTCTTAAAGCTAAGATTCTGCTCAGTTTAATAATTTCTACGTTTTACAGTGTTAAAACTCTGATACGAGGATCCAAAATGTGAACAGATTAAGTTTTTTCTATAACTTTAGGGAGTATGGTTGTATTAGTTGCTTAAGTTTATAGTATTGATATACAATGTTGCTGCACCCCATTGCCACCACCAAGGTGCCCAGGACACTCCATGACTGTCTTTATGTCACCTCCCCACAGAAGTTTGTTGATAACTTATGTAATCCAAAGGCCAGTGGTTTGCCATTATTCAATACCATCTATTCCTGAGAATAGATTTAAAAGAAGATGTCCATTCTAAATCAGAATATAATAAGCTCAAGATTCCTCTCTACTCTCTCTCTCTCTCTTCTCTTCTCTCTCTCTCTCCTCTCACCACACACACACATACAAACACACACATACAAGAACATACTTTCATTCAATTCTTAAGTACTTTACTTTTTTACACAAAAGTTATCATTATGAATTACTTGGAGCACAGGGAAGACGGCTCAGCGACTTATGTGCTCCTGGCTTGCAGGTATGAAGCTAGAGTTCAATCCCTGTTGCTGAATATGGAACATGCAATCATAGTGGTTCTGCAGTTGTGTCTGGAAGCTCTGCTGTCGGAGATCCTTGATGCTTGATTTCTGGCCACAGGGCAGCTAGCTGGGTGTGTGTAAGCTTCAAGAACTGTGACTGAAAAATGGCTGATTCCCTGAGTGGAGCACCCGAGTAAGTGCAACAAGCAGGCATGTGAGACACCACCTGTCATCACAACCACATCATCAACAGACAGAAGGGAGGAGGGATTCTCAGGGGACTGTGGGGTGGCAGCGACTGAACCCCGACCCGCATGCAAAGCATGTGCTCAGCATGTTGAGTTATCTCTCTAGCCCCACTATGATTTTTTTTGGGAGGGGGCACACCTAGCAGTGCTCAAGGCTTAGTCCTGCACTAAGGGATCACTCCTGGTGGGCTCTGGGGACTGTGTATGGTGCTAGGTATAGAACATAGGTTAGCCATGTACAAAACAAATCCACCAGCTGTACCCAAGCCTCTGAGTCTTACTCATATCTTCGATAATTTTACTAAATTTTTCTTTGCTTGAATCAGCAGCTGTTTTTAAATTATCATTTTATCTACTACTATGTCCAGCATTTTACCTACTACTATGTCTCCGTGTCCCTGCCTCCCCACCCCCACTTAAAATAATGTGGGCCACACCTGACAGTGCTGGGTGGCGTGGAAGTCACTTGCGGCAGACCTGAGTCCAACAGTGCTGGAAGGCTACCAAAACCTATACGAACTAGTACTTGGCAGTATATTCAGCAGAGCTACTCTTGTTAGTGGTGGGGAAGAAGATGAGGGAGGACATGCAGTGCTGGACGTCAGATTCAGGGTCCCACACATGCTGGGTACGTGCTCTAGCACTCGAGCTATCTCCAGACAACTTTTATAAAATTTCTTTACGGGAAGAGAAACAGTTCAGCAGGTAGGGCGCGGGTCCCTTGCACATGGCAGACCTGGGTTGAGTCTCAGAACACCACTTGGTCTCCCAAGAACTACCCAAAGTGATCTGTGGCTGCAGAACTCAAAGTAAACCTTGAGTACAGCCAGGTGTGACTCAAAAACAAAAATTTCTTTTAGACACAGGTAATTTTAGAAAGAGATCAAAATTATCTCAAATTTCATACCAAAAAATTATTTCAAATTTCTTTTTAATCTTTTGGTCTCTGATTACTCAAATTGTCCAATCAAAGCAAAGAGCTCAAAGCTGATCACAGCAAATTAATTTTCTTAATGAAATCCCTGGCTTCCAGTGCCTGATAGCTGTGATTTACAAAGTGAGGGCTCTTTTAGCATTGATTTTCCAACTCAAGTCAGTCCACCACCCACCATCCACCCCCCAGTATTTTTTGGTGTTGGAATTAAACCCACACAAGCAATGCATGCACCGTACCACTGAGCCTGAGCCCTGAGTTAACTATTAAGTTGCTATGTACAAATTACAAAATACCCAAATGAACCCATTTTAAGTTTTGGGGATTTGATGTTTTCAGGTCACACCTGGTACTGTTCTGACGGGCAGAACTCAGGTGATATTGGTACAGGATGTCAACTCTGGGGTTCCATCATGCAAAGTAGGCACACCAATCCTATGACATATCTTTCCAGTTCACTGCTTTAAGTTTTGACAAATGCCTGTATCAGCATCATAATCGTCAAAGATATAGAATATGTCTACCACTCTGCTTCCCCCCAATAGCCCTGCTTGTTAGTCACGTAGCCAATTCACATTGGCCCCTGGAATTACTGATGTTACTACATTCTTGACTAGTTTTTGCCTTTCTTTAATTTCAAATAAAAAATAACAGTAACCTCATATATACTCTTGCTATCTTACTCCTCCAAAACTTAGCATCATGTTTTAATTCACTGTATATATCAGGACCTCATCCCTCTTTATTACTCAGTAGTGCTCTGACCTACTATTAATTTATTTGTCCACCAGAAGATAAGTATTTGGATTGTTTCCATTTTAACTGCCAATTAAAACTGCTATAGATACTTGTTTTAAAGATTTTAGTAAAAATAGCTTTTTAAAAATTTCTCCCACGATTTCTACCTGAAGGAATATTTTATAGAATTAATTTCAAACAATAAAATATGACATCACATCTTATAAATGAACATATGATTTTGTGAAATATAGAATTTAT
This sequence comes from Cryptotis parvus, assembly GCA_021461705.1. Lineage (NCBI taxonomy): Eukaryota > Metazoa > Chordata > Mammalia > Eulipotyphla > Soricidae > Cryptotis > Cryptotis parvus. Next base: position 15,735 of record JAJIBD010014095.1, read on the forward strand.
CTCATATGGAAAAAAGGTCTGGTATTTATTCATTCTGAAGTAATCTCTTAAAAGGCAAATGACTAAACTTATATATAAATAACTGTCTATCTCTATTGTATAAATATAAATTTACCACATAACATGCATTCAAATTCTTCCCCCAATGATTCAATTTTACATCTGCTACTCACTAAAGATTTGGAGGTGTAATTAAAAAAGACCCAAGATATAATCTTTATGTTGTAAAATATGAAGGCATAAACAGAATAAGAAATGTGCTATCACGTTCAGAGAAGCCAATGTTTTAAACATACTCATTTAAAGAAATTATTCAAATTTGCCTTTTTTAGCTTCACAGCTGTAAGTACTAAAAAGATAAATGTGGTTGTGAGTCCTAAAACTAAAAGACCACAGTCAGTCTATGAAGCTGAGAGACTAAGTGAATGGATATTCACCAGAATTTGAGTCTCTCTAACTTCATGAGAAGCAGAGTGGGGTAATAACTTTATGATTCTGATTCTCCAGAGGTGCAGGGTTGGAGTAGGTCTCATTCAGTCTGGGTTAACCCTGTCAATTCAATAAAACACAGTAAACTGCTTTTAAGAGATTTTGGTTTTAGTTTCCTGTACAGTGTAGGTCTCAGTTTGACTGATTCAGTCTATAATTCTGAAAAAAGGACAGAAAAATCATCAAAATCCCCAAGAAAGCATTAAAGAATTAAAGGGGAAATTTTATGGAAATTCAAAGAAAGTTAATATTATTTCTAGTGAGAGGTACTAAAAAGCACCTTTAAAAGTGAGGCAACAGGGGCCGGAGCGATAGCCCAGCGGGTAGGGCGTTTGCCTTGCACGCGCCGGCCTGTGCCGGCCTGGGTTCGATCCCGGCATCCCATATGGTCCCCGAGCACCGCCAGGAGTAATTCCTGAGTGCAGAGCCAGGAGAAACCCCTGAGCATTGCCGGGTGTGACCCAAAAAAAAAAAAAAAGTGAGGCAACACTAGACTTCTGAATGGGCAATAGCGGGGAATGTGATGACATAAAATAATCTTATGTTCCTGCAACAGCCTTCAAAAAAAAAAAAACAGATTGCTTTTTCAAAAATCTGGGCATCTAAATGCAATATGGTAATTTTGGATTAGATCCTAGAATTAAAAAGAGAAGCATTAGTGGAAAAATACTGACGAAATCCATCTAGAGTGTTGAGCATCAATGTCCATTGCTTAGTTTTGACAAGCTAAGCTTGTCGAATGGTAAAAATACATTAACCTTAAGGGAAAATGGGTTATCATAATATAGGAAGCCTATATTGTTTTCATAATTTATATAAATTCAAAATTATACAAATTAAGAAATTTATGCTAATCAAACAGAAAAAAGGGAATTTATATGTTAGTATGATAACCTTTCGGTACCTGTATTGAAACCATATTGAAACCATAATACCCAAAAAGAGAAAAGAGAGAGGAGAGAGAGAGAGAGAGAGAGAGAGAGAGAGAGAGAGAAATGCCTGCCATAAAGGGGAGGGGTGTGGAGGGAGGGAAACTGAGGACATTGGTGGTGGGAAATGAACCCTGGTAAAGAGACAAGTGTTGGAGCATTGTATAACTGAAACCCCATCATGAACAACTTTGTAACTATGTATCTCATGGTGATTCAATACAAATAAATAAATAAACGATGCTGACAATATCACATTTGAGGAATGGTAGACATTCCTCAAAAAAAAACTTGAATTGAGCTTTCACTTAACCCAGCAATTTCACTTCTTGGAATATATCCTAAAGGTACCCAAAAGCAATATCATTGTTGCATTGATATACTGGATTAATATTCAATATATGTAAAGCACTGGTAGAGCTTAAGAAGAAAAAAAAATACAACCCATCAAGAAAGTCTGAGGATGCCTAGGCTAAAAGTCTAACAAAGTTTAAGGGAAAACGGGTCAGAGAGATACTATTGGGTGTAAGGCACATGTCTTGCACGATGCTGACTCTGGTTTGACCTCCTACTACAAAGGGTCCCTGAGCACCCCATGAATGGTCCCTGTGCACAGAGTAAGGAGCAAGTCCTGAGCAATGCCAGGAATGGACCAAACTCCTCAATCCCCTGATTTTTTTATAAAAAGTTTTTTACTTTAACTGGCATTAGAACAATGCTCACTTATTGCTTAACAGCACAATCAAAGAATTTTTTGATCCATTTCTGTCTGGGAATCTAGTCAAGGGAGAAATCACTAAAAAATCTTTCACTTTATATAGAAAGATGTTCACAGAACATTTTTAATATTAAAAAAGGAACAATCTAACTTGTTAAGATATAATTATGTGAACCTAGTTTTGGGTTTTTCTCCAGAATACATGTACCAAACAAATGTCTCTATTTTAAGTCATATTTCTTTGCCATTGTTCCTAGGACAGAGCTGATGTGGTATCTCAACTATACTAACATACTTCAATTAGTTTACAGCTGATAGAATACTTCAGTATTTGTTGCATGGTCTGAAACAAAGTTAGATAATCACATCAAAATGTTTAGCACACATTGGGCTGGAATAATAGCATAGCAGGCAGGCATTTGCCTTGTAAGTGGCCGACCGCGTTCGATTCCCAGCATCCCATATGGTCGCCGAGCACTGCCAGGAGTAATTCCTGAGTGAAGAGCCAGGAGTAACTTCTGTGCGTCTCTGGGTGTGACCCAAAAAAGCAAAAAAAGCCAAAAAAAATTTAGCACATAGTAAGCAAATAGTGTACAAACAAAATGTTGTATTATATAGAAAAGAAACTGAGTTATAATATAGGAAATTGATATTTTCATAAATATATCTCAGAGAAGATAAATCAAAATTTTCTGAAGAGCTATATGATAAACAGAAACTGCAAATGACAGAACATATAAGGAATCCACAACTAATTCAAGAGGTAGATTACCTACTAAAAAGAAACTGACCAAGGAAACAGAAGATAAACAAATGAGATTACATTAAATTACAAAGCTTCTGTATCTAAATAGAAATGATGGTCAAAACACAGATACCACAGAGTAGGAGAAAATATTTTTCCACCACTCATCTGATAAAGGATTGATATCCAATATATGTAAAACACTGGTAGAACTTAAGAGAAAAAAAAAATCCAACCCCATCACAAAATAGGGAGAGGAGTCAGAGCAATATAGTACAGCAGGCAGGGCATTTGCCTTGCATATGGCCAACTGGGGTTCAATCCTTGGCATTCCATATAGTCCCCTCTGCACCACCAGGAACAATTCCTGAGTGCAGAGCTGAGAGTAACCCCTGAGCATCGCCAGGTATCGCCAAAAACAACCAGAAAAAAAAAACCAAATGAACAGGGGTTCCCGAGCAATAATATAGCAACTAGGGTGTTTGCCTTCCAAGTGGCAGACCTGGGTTGAATCCTCGGCGTCCCATATGGTCTCCAAGCACCATCAGGAGTAACACCTGAACATCACTGGGTGTGGCCCCAAAAAGGAAAAAACAAAAACAAAACAACAACTAAGACCAAAAATGGGGAGAACAGATGAACAGACATTTTCTTAAAGAAGACATACTAAAAGGCATATTTAAAAAGTGAGCATCACTAATCATCAGGGAAATGCAAATCAAAACAAAGAGAAATCACCTCACACCAGAGACTGGCATACAACAACAACAACAACAACAACAAAAACACCAGTGTTGACTGGTGGAACTGTCAACTGGTCCAGCCTTTCGAAACAATATAGACATACTTCAAAAAAACTAGGAATTGAGCTTTCATTTAACCAAGCAATTTCACTTCTTGGAATATACCCTATCACTATCACTATCACTATCCTCCCGTTAATCATCTATTTGCTAGAGCGGCCACCAGTAACATCTCCATATGTCCTGTCTCATGCTAGTAGAACCCAAAGGCATCTGCTTGCTCCAGGAACATAGAGAACCTCAAACCATTATATTAGGTCATGGGAATGACCTAATATAAATGTTACTGGTATTTGGCATATCAAATACTACACGAGCAGCTTGCCAGGCCGGCCGTGCGGGTGGCATACTGTTGTAGTCACCTCGAAATAAAGCATTTATAGATGAACCATCTATACCCATTAGGGTATAGATGAATTTTGGTTCATCTATACCCTAATGGTCCCAAAACACAATGAGGCAAAGATATTTGCACTACTGCAGCACTATTCACAATAGCCAATATCTGAAAACAACCCAAGTTCCCAAGAACAGATGACTGGATAAAGAAACTACGGAATATTGCTTGGAATATTACATAATGGAATTATCACTTGGCCATATAAAAAGATGAAATTATGCAATTTGCTACAGATGGATGGATATAGAGAATATCATGCTGAGTGAAAGGGAAAGAGAATAATTTCTCTCATATTCAGGACATAAAGAACTGGAGTGGAGAATAACAAACTTCTAAAAGCATTAGAAATGAAGAACACAAGACTGGTCTCCACACCATGGGAAGGGGCAAGGGCAGGGGACCGGGAATTGGACAGGGAACACGAGGACATTGGAAGATGGAAGTGCCCATTTGGGAGGAGGAGTGCTGATAGCGGTGAAGTGTAATGCATGAAAATTCTATCAGTAACAGTACTGTAAAGCACAGAGCCTAAAGTTTATTTAAAAAGTGCCTGTCACAGAGGCAGACTGGGGGATGGAGGGAAACTAGGGACATTGGTAGATACTGGTGAAGGGGCAGATGTTGGAACATCAAACCCTGCCTGAAACCCAATCATGAATAACTCTGTAATTTAGAGTGCCTAAATTTAAAAAAAATAGAGAATACTGAGATGGCTATATAATTTTGATAATGTCAGTGTTTAAATTAATTGGAGGTGTTTAAAAGAGTTTGCCTCCCGCTCGGCAAGCCTGGCAAGCTTCTCATGTTGTATTTGATATGCCAAATTCCAGTAACAATTATATTAGGTCATTCCCATGACCTAATATAATGGTTTGAGGCTCTTTATGTTCCTGTAGCAAGCTGATGCCCCTGGCTCTACTGGCATGAGACAGGACATATGGAGATATTACTGGTGCCCGCTCTAGCAAATAGATGATCAACGGGAAGATCGTGATCGTGATCGTGAATGTCAGTAAACAAAAGGGGTTCTTTTTATGCTTTGGGATATTAACAATGTAACAGAGATCATGGTGACATTAACAAAGATGTATGGATATATGAGTATGTTATCTGAAGTGATAAGATCCTAAGTCTTACTTTCAGCTCTGCCTTAATTTCCCATTATAAAATAAAAGTGACATTAGTAAAATATCCCTTAAAATTACTGAGAGGGATGAATATGTTGATACATATGAAAGCACAGCGTAGTGCCAGTACACCATATATTCAGTGATTTAATTTATATTATTACCATTCTTATTACCTCTCAAACATCTGGCCTCTATTTATATCCATTGATTTAGAAAGGAAGGAAAGAAATAACCCAAATAAACCTGCATCTATAAAAACTGTGAGGCCTGAATATGTAATCTTTACATCCTGGAGGTATAGTTATTATATTCATCACTTTTAATTACTGGTGATTTAGAAATTGAAGAAAAAATAAATATCAGCAATTCAGACAACAGTCAAGAATCAAATTAATATTTTTGGTTAAAGGAAAGTAATTATATAAGGTGTGATCAGTAGAGATCTGAAAATGAAATGAATATGAGACCTGGGAAGAAAATGTCAGCCCAGACTGTAACTAATACAGATATATACAGATATATACTGATATATACAGATGATAACTAATACAGATGTACAGATAAAACCTATTTTGGTGCCTGACACCCAACACATAGCTTAGTAGCTATATCTTTAGTATTGGTATTAACATACTAATTTCATTTCAGTATACAAACACCATTCGGAAGACCTGCAGAATAAAATTTTGAAAGAGGGGAATGTTTTATTCCTTTCTAAGTTCCTAATCAAGCACTTATAAAAACGATCACTCTATATTATGAAACTTTTCTAAGAATGAACTATACAGGAATAAAAATAGAATACTGCGCGGTTCATAAATAATTGCTTTATTTAGAGGTGACTACAAGAGTTTGCCACCCGCACGGCAAGCCTGGCAAGCTGCTTGTGTCATATTTGATATGCCAAATACCAGTAACATTTATATTAGGTCATTCCCATGACCTAATATAATGGTTTGAGGCTCTTTATGTTCCTGGAGCAAGCGGATGCCTTTAGGCTCTACTAGCATGAGACAGGACATATGGAGATATTACTGGTGCCCGCTCTAGCAAATAGATGATCAACGGGAAGACAGTGATAGTGATAGTGATAAAATAATTAGAAATAAATAGACCAGGGCTAGAGAGATAGTAAGGCACTCACCTTACAACTGATCCTTGGACCAGATAAGCCCTGACCACAGTTAGGTGTGGCCCCACAAAAAAGAACCCTTGGACTAGACTTAAAGTTTTTTCCCCTTTAGGAATAGTAGTGGTGAAAATACTATAGCTCCTTAAAGTAAATAGAGCTGAAAAGAATGAAAAATGACATATGGCTGGGGGAATCTTCCAAAGAAATGACTCTACACACCCGTACCCTGTTCTTTTCTCTGCCTTTTTAAGGTCATGGTAACATGATAGAAAATCTGGGATTCACACCATCTGTCCAGACAGTTCTATCACTGCTCATTTCTCTTGTTAAATAATCAGAACACTTCACACTTCCAAAACATTGCAACTATAAAGAGCAGTTAAAGTAGAATGAAAGAAGCTGTTTCTACCCAGAAATGTTAGAAATGAAGATTTCTTCAGATCATTTTAGTGAGAAGAAATTCAAGCCTTAGAGAGAAGTTTAAGAACAAAAAAGGAATTATAATACAAGTCCCAGAAATTACCTTTCTGAAAAAGGAAAAAAGGTGACATTTGCATACAAATTATTTAATAATAGATATGGGGTAGTGCTGGAGCAATAGCACACAGGTAAGGCATTTGCCTTGCATGCCACCGACCTGGGTTCGATCACTGCATCCCTTATGGTCCCCTGAGCACTGCCAGGAGTGATTCTGAGTGCAGAGCCAGGAGTAACCCCTGATCAATGCAGAAACACAAAAACAGCAGCAACAACAACAACAAATAGATATGGAGGCTAGGAAGCAGTACAGGAGTTGAGGTGCCTGCCTTGCAAACAGCTGACCCTAGCTCAATTCCAGGCACTGCATATGCTTAAAGGGAACCCCCACCCCCACAACCCAGCACCACAGGATTGATTCCTGATCATAGAGCCAGGAGTAAACCCTGAGCATGGCTAGATGTGCCATCCCCCCAAAAAATAAAATAAAATTTGGCGGTTTAATATTGAAATAATTACAGGTTTATAGATCAGCAAATTTCTCATTAGACTAAGAAGAATAGTTTTTTTACTACTATTAGTACTACAACTACCACAGTTGTAACTACCACCACATCACTACCCCCCTACCACTACTGCTAGTAATATTATCACTATTATTTCAACTACTATCATCATTACTATTACTCCTAGCAAAACAGGGGGCAGGAGCGATAGCACAGCGGGTAGGGCCTTGCACGCAGACGGGCCGGGTTCAATTCCCTGCATCCCATATGGTCCCCGAGCACCACCAGCACTAATTCCTGAGTGCAGAGCCAGGAGTAACCCCTGAGCATTGCTGGGTGTGACCCAAAAAGCAAAAAAAAAAAAAAAAACAGCAGCTAGTAATATAATACCCAATATATATTTAATACTCTTCAAAAGCTCTACTGTCTATTAATTTATAACCATTCTATGTTGATTTTTTTAATTATTACTTTTATTTTACTTGAGGAAACTTTGATACAATGGGATTTTCTTTGTTCTCTCCTCTCTCATCCTTTCACTTCCCCATCCACACTGTCTCAGAACTGAGTACAAGCAAATTGCATCATAAAGGAGAACAGTTCTTCTTCTTTTTGTGTTTGTGTCACACCTGCAATGATCAGGGGTTGCTCCTGTAACTGCACTTAGGAATTACTTCTGGCAGTGCCCAGGGATCATATGCGACGAAAGGCATCAAACCAGGGTTGGTAGTGTGCAACACAAGTACCTTACCCACTTGTCTCTCCAGCCCCAAGGAGAACAGTTATTCCAAATTCATCCTTGTCTTTTTCTGTCGGACTCTGACTAGGAGAGCATTGGGGGAAAAATACTGAAAGTAACAAAAAATTACTACATTCCATCAATTCTGAGACCTTTTCTCCCTGAATTTTTTTGTAAATCATGTGTTTTATTATTATTACTGACTTTTTCATTAGGAGCACATAAAATGGGATAATTTACAGTCCAAACCATCGAACACTTAGCAAACATGGTAACTCTTAAACTCAAACAAACATGGATACCCTTTAAACTCTAGTCTATGCTGAAGACTATGCTAAAAGCAAAACCTAGAGTTAACTTCACTTTACCTTGCATGTCTCTTTATGGACTCTAGTCCATTCCCATTAGATCGCATACTTCTGTAGTCCTGGGAGCCAGTCAGTTTTTGGATTAGATTCTGGGTTTGAAGTTCGTGTTCCTTGTATTGGTTTTCTCTTTCTTATAGCTAAATAGTTCCTATCCGCAACTCTCTAGATGGACAAACTCAGGCCATTTTCTGCTCACACACTTTACTTACAAGGAGTTTCATTTCACAAGCATAGCTAGGCTCTAAAGGTAAGCTGAGAAACAATTAGCTAAGTATAGAAATTTGGTTTCTTTTATTTAAAAAAATGCCCCTTATCTCTAACTTCTTTATTTTCCTCATCACATTTATAAATACTTAATTGATTCATACTTAAATTTTTTTCCTGTTCTGGCTTGAGTGCCTCCATTCCACATATGGTCAGGCTCTTCATAGAAGAAAAAAAATATCAAGTTTCACATCATCTTTGCCCTGGAAAGAAAGTTCCAAGCTGTCTTCCACCTATAAGAAAGATATAAACCATCACAGATTGAAACAAACACCATTCTTTATTAAAAACATTCTTATATCTTTGAACTGGGGAGAGAGCTCAACAGGATAGACTATCTCCCTTCACAAGCAAGAGTCTAGGGCGAGATCAATCCCAGGCGCTGCCCCAAGCACCACCAGCAGCAACCACTGAATACTGAATGGAGTAACTTCCAAGTACTACTAGGTAAGATCCAAAAACATAATAAAAGATGGGGGGGAGCCCCCGCCATAGGTCCCCAGACACCGCGCAGAACCTGAGGGAGCCAGGAAAACCCCTGAGCATTGCCGGGCGTGACCCAAAAAGCAAAATAATAATAAATAAATAAAATAAAGATGACAAATAAAATATTATATTTTACATTAGTATTAACTCTAAAATAATTTTTTTAAAATTTAAAACAATAAAAAAATTCATATATATTAGCAGTGTGTCATCATTTGATTTCTTTCTAAAATGCATATAAGGTAACGTTGCTTCATATAACTGGCAACTGAGTAAATTACATACAACAGTAAAATTATCACTCTGGATAACATTGCTGAGCCCCTTATCTACAAACAAAGGGAAGAAACCAAAGGAAAATTGCTTCCTTTAATATCGAAGTAAAACTATTAGGAAATATCTCTCATTACAGTCAATAAATACTCAAAGGTGGCATTTTATAGACTATATCTATATCTATACACATATAATATAAACATATAATATATGTATACATATAAAATTGGCAATTATATTGTGAACATAAAAAAAGAATAAATAAAAGTTAAGGCATAATTATTCACAATAGCCCAAACATGGAAACCATCTAAATGTCCTAGGCTAACAAATGACAGATAAAGAAATAAGGTAGATATACTTGTGTTATACTGCTTTTCCATGAATAAAGATAACTCAGGTGACTGTGCTATTGAAATAAATGAGGAAATTACTGAACGGTTTTGCTCTTATGCACAATAAAAAAAGTAAAATGAAAAAAGGGCAAAAACAATAATAAATTAATTGCTAAACTTGGTGAAAACTATGTTGGTTACTGGACAGAAAGGGGTGGTTACAGGAAGAATGAGCAAAAGAGGTAATTTAGCAGCTTAGACAACACTTGTTCTGGCTGTAGGTGCAGTGAGAGTTCTATAGTATACTGGAAATTCTATAGTAAACAAATGATAAATCAATTTTATTTATTTTTTATTTATTTTTTTTTTTTTTTTTTGCTTTTTGGGTTACAACCGGCAATGCTCATAGGTAGCTCCTGGCTCTTTGCTCAGAAATTACTTCTGGCAGTGCTCAGGGGATGATATGGGATGCCGGGTTGGCTGCGGCAAGGCAATTGCCCTGCTCACTGTGCTATTGCTCCAGCTTCAAATCGATTTTTTAAACAGAAAAATAAAGCTAAAGTTAAGTCACAGATAAAACAATTCTAAGATCATAGCTCAAAGGTCTGGAGCACCTATTTTACATGGAAGAGCCTTGGGTTCAGACCCCCCCCACCACACAATTCCCTAAGCACCACCAAGGAGCAAATTTTCAGCAATGAGTAGAGACTGCCTGCTATGACCCCAAACAAAGGGTCCTAAGAAAGAGACCCAACCCTGGTTCATTCCCTGACTCCACATGGTCCGCTGGAGAAGCACTGGGTGCAGCCCTGAACGTCCTGAGCACCTTCAGGGTGTCCCGGTAATCAAAAGCACTGCAGTGCCTGAGTACTCTACCACAGCCTTGGGTCCTTGCATTCAACTGTTGGCCTCGTTGACTTAGTATTGCCAGGAGAGGCCCCCAGATCTCCTGAGCACCACTTGGGAGGCCCCCACCACACACACACACACACACACACAAACACACACACACACAGAAACCACACACACAGAACAAAAACAAAAACAGAACCAAAAAATGTATAAAATAATTACTTCCACTGGGCTTGGAGTCATGTCTTTATATACTAATCATAAAATAACTATGATTATTTTCTCCTACCAATTAGTCCTCAAGGGTAAGGACTTGGAAAAAATTCATCTTTTTTTACAGGTGTAAACACGGGCATAAGGTGGTGAGAAAATGTTCTACCGCTTTAATTTTGAATTCATAAAACATATTAGATTATTTTAATACATAGGATTATTATGATGAAGGAAGCAATTCTGTGGTGATTTAACATACTTCTGCTTACTTTCTAGGAAAATATCTCCTGAGGAAAGGAAATTAAGAGTAAGGGGATCATGGAAATCGGGCTAAGGGAATTAACTTATCTAAGAGGAAACTTCATCTAAGTCACAATGATCTATTTCTAGGTGATCTCTGAGAAACTTGTTATAACCTATATGTTATGAAATATGCAAGAAATTCAAGTGAATATTTATTTTTACATTTTTTAATAATTGTATATTTTGTTCTTTAACAATCAATGAAAAGTTTCATGTTGATAATATCTGTGCCTATGTCAAAATAAATTTAAATGATTCATAAAAAGAAAACAAGCATAGATGGGACTATTACTTATCATATTATTATAAATGGGAATGTTACTTATAATATTAATTGTATATTACTTACTCTAAGCAATATAATGGCAATCATTCTATCATAAGACTTCAACCCTTCTCTTTTGACAACAGACTTCTGTTATGTTCATTCTACTCAACATTAGTGATACAATGGTTTAGCAATGTTCTTAACTATCTCTAAGTTACTCTTCCTTTTTTGTTTTGGCCCTATGGAGTAAGGTCAAGGCTTACCGCTGGCACTGCAATCAGGGATCACTCCTGATGGGATACAGGGAACCATATGGGTTGCAGGATCAAACCCAGGTAGGCTGTATACAAGGTATGCAAGGCCTTAACTAAGGTACTATAGTTCCAGAGCCTGTAAACTTTTCTTTTGAGATTTAGGGTCTTATCACTTGAAGTAAGTAAAGCATTTGGGGGGCATATGCTTGGCATGTGGCTAATCTGGATTTGATTCCTGACACCAGTCTCCCAAGTGTCACTAGACACGCCCTGGAGGCCCCAAGAACCACTGGGAGTGACCTCGGAGACCCCCCAGCATTGCCCTGGTGGACCAGTAGCTGGCCTGACCTGAGCAGCATCACCTCCTCCAATCTTGTAATAAACAAAATTCTTGGGTTGGCCCAAGAATCACATGGGAGTCCAGGATCTCCCTGAGAACCACTTGGATAAAAATATATGGTACTTAGGGAGGCAAAACATATTTCTATTGCTGACCTTTCCAAATTTGTGTTTGAGTGGAAGTCCTGCATTCTGAAATGCTGAAATAATATCAGATTTGTAATCTTGTAAAAATTCCTAAGTCGACATCTTTACTGTAAGGAATAATGTTGCACTGTCGATACCACCCTAAAAAGAAATAAAGAAAAAGAATAAGACAGTTTTTAAAATCTTAAGTTGGGGGAAAAAATACTGTTATAATGAACATGTATAAAAGTGGGTTTTATTTCCGAGGGTTAAACTTGGATGCTATACTTAACTAATTTAAAACCTATTAAGTCCCTTATTAAATCCCAGAAGTTAAAAAATTATTATTAATAGTCCTTTTATTAAATCCCAGAAAAAAAATTAAATCCCAGAAGTAAAGAAGATAGCCCAAATGCTG